>APFE030792517.1:414504-470743 GCA_000404065.3 Pinus taeda
CTTTTCCATCAATTTAGATGTAAATTGACTTCCCTGATCTGTCACAATTTCTCTTGGGACACCAAAACGAGTAAATATATCCTCAAAAAGAAATTGAAAAACTGAATTTTCAGTGGCAGAAGGCAATGCCTTGGCTTCTACCCACTTAGTAACATAATCAGTGCAAACCAATATATACTTTTTTTGTTTGGGTGGTGGATTAATAGGTCTAACGAAATCTAGAGCCCATTTATCAAAGGGTTCGATGAGTACCTGGGCTGTAGAGGCATTTCATTTGAAGGAGTTGGTCTCCGAACTCTTTGGCAGCTGTCACACCTTCTAACATATTTCTTTGCATCCTTGAAGAGAGAAGGCCAATAATATCCTAAAGAAAGGATTTTATAGGCCGTCCTCTGGTCAGCAAAGTGTCCGCTGCATGGTTCATCATGACATGCCTTAAGAATGTCAGGCATTTCATCTTCCCGCACACATCTTCTGATCACACAATCTAGCCCTATTTTGAACAATTCATTAGAAATCCAATAATACTTTGAGCTCTCCTGAATGATTTTCCTTTTCTCATTAGGAAATAAGTGTGGAGGTAGCTTCCCTGTAACCAAATAGTTAGCAATATATGCATACCAAGGAGTTTTAGTAGTTACTGCAAACAGATATTCATCTGGAAACTTATCCTCTACTGGAGAATCTTCATTAGCGTTTTGGATTCTAGACAAGAAATCAGCTATTGTATTTTGTTTCCCTGGTCTATCTAACACAGTAATGTTGAATTCTTGTAAAAGTAAAAGCCATCTTGTGACTCTGCCATTGGTAACAGGTTTGTTCATGAGATATCTAATGGTAGAATGATTAGTATGGACAAAAGTTCCGTAGCCTGTTATATAATGTCTAAACTTATTGATTGCATGAACAACAACTAAGAACTCTTTCTCAGTCACAGTATAATTTAACTCTGTGGGAGTCAAATTTTTACTGGTGTAGTAAATGGCATAAGGAACTAAATCCTTTTGACCCAACACAACTCCAAGAGCTGTATCTAAAGCATCTGTAGAAATATGAAAAGGAAGTTTCCAATTTGGCCCTCTCAAAATGGGTGCTTCAGATATTCTTGTTTTCAAAGTTTCAAATGTTGATTGACAATCAGGATCCCATTTGAATTCACAGTATTTTGTAAGCAATTTGAAGAGTGGAGATGTTGTTTTGGTGAAGTTTTCTATAAATATTCTATAATACTCAGTAAATCCCAGAAAAATTCTAACATCTTTTTGACAAGTTGGAATAGGCAACTTGGAGATGACTTCAACTTTTGATTTATCAACTTTAATTCCATCCCCTGAAATATGATGCCCTAAAATAATCCCTTCAGTAAACATTATAAAGCATTTTTCATGACTCAATGAAAGATTTGTTTCTTTACATTTGATAAGGACCTTTTCCAAATTCTCTAATGCCTCTTCAAATGAATCACCATAAACTGTAAAATCATCCATATAGACCTCTACACAATCATGGATTAGATCAGAAAATATTCCTTGTACTGCACTTTGAAATGTTGCGGGTGCATTACATAATCCAAAAGGAAGCACTCGGTAAGCAAAAGTTCCCCATGGATAGGTGAATGTGGTCTTATCTTGATCTTCGGGTGCCACCTGAATCTAATTATAGCCACTAAAACCATCCAAAAATGAAAAGTACTTTTTTCCTGCTAGAGTATCTAATACCTGATCGATAAAGCGTAAGGAAAAGTGATCCTTTAAATTCGCTTTATTCAATTCCCTATAATCAATGCATACCCTCCATTTAACATTCTTTTTAGGTACTATAACCAAAGGAGAAACCCATCTGCTATCTGTAATTGGATAAATGAAGTTTACATTGAGTAATTTCTGGAGCTCTTCTTTCACTAGCTCTCTAAGATTTAGATTCATCCTTCTCTGAGGTTGTCTGATTGGTCTACTATTTTCCTCGATGTAGATGTGATGAATGCAAGTCTTAGGGTCAATACCTTTCATGTCAGTATACTCCCATGCAAATGAAGTAGAATGTTTTTGCAAGATTCTGGTTAGCTCCTCCTATTGTGCTCTTTCCAAGTTTTTGTTGATATTCCATGTTTTACCTAGAAAAATCTCAGTGGTGGAACTACCAAACTCTTCCATAGAGTAAAGAGACATTTGCCTAGATGATAGATACTCAATGTCAGAATTTAACTGAAATTGTGTGTGGTCATATTTTGAAGAGGTTTCAAAGTTTTCTAATGTGTTCAGAATTTGACTATCTTCACTGATTTCACAAATGGTAAAGACAAGTTGTATAGTGTCCTCACCATCGACCCATTCATTATCTCCTATTTCTGTAATTGTTTTTGCTGGAGGATACAGATTGAATTTCTTTGTTGAATTACCATTAGAAATATACATATCCCCTGATCTACAATTGATAAAAGCATCAGCTGTGGCTAGCCAAGGTCTTCCTAAAATGAGTGGGTGCCCTCCTAGATTACTCTTGGGAGTTAAAATCATGAAATCCACTAGATACTCCCAAGAATATGAGACCGAAATGTCTTCTAATACACCATCTGGTTTAATAGTTGATCGATTTGCAAGTTGCAGTAAAGTAGGTGTAAAAAGAAGATTAGGAAGTTTTAGCTGTTCCATAGTCTATCTACTCATAATGTTGATAGCGGCCCCTAAATCAATTAAAGTATTTGGAATTTCTACCCCATTGATATGTGTTTTGACAATTGGACTACCAGGATCTACATACTTTTGCATGGTAACTTTTCCCATCATGATATCTGCAATTTTTCCTACCAGGTGGATTCTTCTTGTATCTCTTGGTTTCCTTCCTAGTATTTTGAGACTCAACTCCTTTATTGTTTTTTCTAGAATAGGAATCTCTCTAATGGCTCTTGTAACAAGGGAATCTTGATATAGACATTCTTTAATTCATCTAGAAAATCATAGTTAGGCAACAAGATTTGTTTTTCCACTCCTTTATCAATTTGTAATCTTTCACAAAAAGGAGGTGTGGATAAAGATGCAGGTTGCTTGACTATAGGAGTTGTGGGGGTTGATTCTTTTTCTTTTTCTTCTTGAGTGCTTGGGTTTTGAAGAGATGCTTCAGAACCTTTATTGGATTTAAGAGATTCTTCCTCATAAATGCTTTGCTTTTGAGCATCTATAGAAGTCTTGTCTAAAGCTCTAGCAGATCTGAGTTGTACATCATTGAGAGGAACAATCATATAGGTAGGAAATTGTTGTCCTTCTACCATGTAAGCATTTTGAGGGTTTTTCTTATTTGGATTTGGCAATGGCTAGGAAGGTAATTGATTTGTCTTTTTTTGGAATGGAAGCAAGAGTTTGGAATTTGGATTCTGTTGAGAAGGTTTTTGTTGTGGAAATGGTAATGAAAGTTGTGGATTCTGATTTGGAGGTTGTGGAACTTGTTGGTTTTGAAAAGATGGAGGATATTGATAAAATTGAGTAAATCTCCCATAAGGATTTTGCATACCTTGTACCCATGATTGAAATGGATTTTGAGGTTGGGACCAAGGTTGTTGCCAAGGATTCCAACTTGGTGGGGGTTGAAAGTTCGTGGGGTTATTAAACCCTTGATTTTGTTGCCCCTGCCAAGGTCTCCTTGAAACAAAACAGAGAGACTTAATTGAATTTGGGTCTTCTTGAAAGATAGCTTTGAGCCCAGGAATTGAAGGACAATCATTGGCCTCATGGCTTTCTGAGAAAATGGCACATGTTTCTACAACTTTTGCATCCAAGGGGCATTCCCTTAGAGCATGTTTCTTCCTACATTTTGGACAAAAGATGGCTAGAGCTTCAACTTCTGCTTTCTGCTTGTTTTGTATCTTAAGGGTGTCTAGTTGCTCACTAAGACTCCCTAAAATATTTGTTTTGAAATCATCAAGCATGTTGCCAATCTCAGCCCTACTCACTAATCCAGTTGTAGATTTATTTGCTCTAATGAGAGAAGGATCTCTAGGCCCTTTTCCAGTTTTAGATTTTCCCCTTGAGATATGGACACATAGCTCTGCTATATCATGAAGTGGAAGTTGAGATATATCTCCTTTCCTCATCATATTCAAAATATCTACCCATTCATCTCTAATGGCTTTTAATAGAAGGGCTTTCAAGGTTTCTTCATCTAGGTTATTCATTTTTTCTCTTTTGAGGTTATATTTAAATCTTTCAAGTAAATCCTCCAAGTTTTCATCTTCTTTTTGTACCATTTTGAATACCTCATCCTTATGATTGATGGGCATACAGTAGTCTAGGTATCTATCCAAAAATGTTTGTTTCATGTCATTCCAAGTCCTACTAGATTGAGTGACTAATCCCATGAACCATTTTAGAGCATCTCCCTTCAATGTTGAAGGAAAAAATTTGAGTTTTTGAGCATCTTCCATGTAATCATAAGTTTGGCACACGACTTCAAACTCAAATAAAAATGTTTCAGGGTCCTCACTTCTCAACCCATAAAAGTTTGGGAGGACAAATGGTGAGACATTTTTCATTGTTGTTCGAGATTCCTCATCAACTATAGGAAGTCCAAATGAGCTATCTCCATCCCTATTTCCCCGTTGTTACCTCTACCTCCTCCATTGTTTCCTCCTCCTCTACCTCTACCTCTACCTCCTCCAAATCTATTTACTACTTCCTTTGTCATGATAGCTTCCTCAGAGTTTTTAGAGTCCTCTGGTTCTTCTACTAATGGTGAACGAGGAGGAATTTCTCCCTCTTCTTCTTCAAGTGATTCTACTTCCTCAATTACAATGTGTTTTCCTGTAGAAGTAAAGAAAGGGTCTTTTCCTAACTCAGATTCAGTGGATAGTGTGGGAGAGTCTCGTAATTCAACTACTACCTCTTGAATTCTAGGGATCCTAAGGCTAGGAGTATGAGTTGGAGATGTTGGAGGTGTATTTTGGATATACCTTGGAGTGGATGGAGTTGTAAAAATTGAACTCTTGGCCCTAGCTATAAACATTTCCCTAGAATCTCTTGCTCTATGCATGTCATTTTTATTTTCTTCAAGTCGGGTTAATAATTCTCTTTCTGATCTTCCAGATCACTCTAGGTGCAAGAAGAGAGCATACTCAAGAAATTACTGAATCAATAACTCTCTTTTTTGATCCTCCAGGTCACACTAGGTGCAAGAGGAGAGCATACTTTGAGAAATCATCAATTTTTACCTTCCTTGAAATATTCTTGGTTTTTTTTTTTTTGAAGAAATTGGCTACTTAGTTTCACTTCCTCGGCAATGGCGCCAAAATTTTTGGTCAATTTAGTGTGTCCTAAATTGCTATATAAATTGTCAATCCGAGATTCGTAAACTACTGAAGTGAAGTGCACTATATATGCAAGATAACCGTTTTCTTATTTCTTTGTCGTTTTTATTTTTTGGTTTGTTTTTGGATTTACCTTCTTGTTGATTCCCTGATGTGAGATGGTAATTATAATAATCAAGTATGGATAAAAGTATTCAAGGTAATGGTGGCCTTTAAAATAATTTCCAAACTTCAAAGTGTTCAAAAGGTTTTCAAACTTACAATGATGAAATCAAGATGTGCCTAGACTCTAATTAAACAAAATAGTGAACTAGTGACTATGAAACCCAGTATCCTTGCTGCTGTATAAAAAGGAAAAGACTGAACTCAAAGCAATTCAAAAACTGTAAGAAAAGTAAACTAAATCATATCACATCAACTCATTTTTGACCCCTCACCATTCGACTCGCTCTGGCTATAGGAGGTAATTGAAAATGATATGAATAGTCTAATATCTATATTGTAGAAAAGTAAATGAACAAAGAAAAACTAAAAGAAATAAACAGTGCTGGAATTAGAACTAAGAAAATAAATCAGCAGAAGGACAAGATAATTCCATCATGTCATTAGTCATCAAAAAGCTATATGCACTTGTCTAGGCTTTCTATTAGAACCTGAAATGAAAACACTGATCAGTTGACAGTCAATTGAAAGCATAAAAGAAGCTATGGACAACAAACAACATAAATACCATGAGCAATGTAATATATACAGCAAGCATCTAAGGCATCAAGAGCGTAAATGAAGAAAACATGAAGCTATACAATAACTACAGGACCTTAGTGTACAGGGTCCCTCTGCAACTTCGACCAATCAGAAATCAATCACGGATTTGAACTCAAAACCAGTGTCTTCTCATATATTGCAATACAGTCATAAAATAAAGACTAAGTCACGGCACGATGGCTCGTAAAAACAGTCAATATTACATATCATCAGCTAGCCTATACGCATACGAAGATGATTTATTTATAGCAGGAAATACATAACTAATTCCTAAGGTCTGTGTTGGTAGACAGACACGCAAAAGACCATATTCAGAAATCTAGCAACATGGTAGTCATGGGAAATAAATACAAAGAAGGTGGTTTGTTGGATTCGGTTTACGAGCAGTACCCAGGTGTTAGCACACCTCCTAAATCTCAAGATCTTGCCACGCAATCCTCCTCGTGATGAAAAATAGAGTCCTGCCATCGCAAAACTCCTAGTGTTGACCACCGTTTGACTGGCTTTGACCGCAGGTTTCTGTGAGTGATTCGGCTGAACCAAGGGGACACGTTCCATGTCCACATCATTTGTAGCTTGCCCATGTGGCCGGATTCTTTAGTAGACACTTGTAGCATAGAATTTAACAAAAAGTCTGCAGAAACTGATTCTAGCTGCGGAAAGTGACAAGATTCCGCAGCTAACTGAGCAAAAATCTAAATCAAACAGTAGTCACAAGACATAGTTAGGAAACCATTTATATGCTCTTTTTAAACTAATATGCAATGATTTGATAGCTTGGAGGTTCAGGTAACTGTAGAAAAAGGTTAAAAAGGTATGTAGGGAAGATGTAATTTTGGGACTCAACAGCATATCCAACATGTACATAGCATCATATGTACACAACATTGCATATGCAATATCCACACAACACTACATGCACATAACGCCACATATGAAACATGTGCACAAAAATAGTACCACACATCCAAAACCACACTGTCTTTAACAAGAAACCTTGCTTCCGATGTCTTATCCATGTTTGTCCCAGCATGTTAGGTCCCTATACTACTAGTGTAACCCCTTATTGTTATTAGTGAGACCCCTTATTGTTAGCAGTGCAACCCCCTTATTGTATTATTGTGCCCATATAGTCCCCATGTTGTTATTATTATGCCCCATAGAAGCCCATTATTGTTATTATTGTGCCCCTATAATATTATTGTTATGTAGGCTCTGATTGTATTGGGACCCCTTAGACTCCTATATATAGATAGGAGGTCTTGTCGTATCATCCAAGAATCATTCATTTGTGTAATGTAAAGGAGGTTTCTCCCTCAAAGAGGCTGATTTTGAAGTCGTTGATCTATCTTTTCTATCTTTTTGTGAGTTGGATTCATAACATTTAGTATCAAAGCTTTGGATTCTAGGGTTTTGCTGCTCCAAACATCATTATGGAATTTTCGTTTTAATGTTTTCTATATGAATTTTTAGAAGCTAAAAAAAAAAAAAACATTTGAGAAAAAATCGTTTTGAACCAAGAGTTTGAATTTACAATATTTTCTCACTATATGTTCGGTGATATGATCTAAGGAAGTTAGGGTTTTTGCAAGCTCCAGAATTCCATCTCAAACAAGTCATCGTGGAATTTTTGCTATAATTTGTTTTCTACGAAGGTTCAGACTTTGAAATTAAAACCCATTTGAGAAGAAATCTTGGTGAAGCTTGGACTCAAATTTTAGATCTTGTTTCCCTATATTTTCAAAGCTACGATCAAGGAAATTTAGGGTTTTTGTAGGCTCCCAAATTACATCCCAAATAGGTGACCTTGGGAATATCATCGTAATTTTCTCTCTAAGCACCAGATTGAAATTTCATAAGAATTTAGATAAATAGGTTGGACTATAATGTTATGTGTATTGTTTTGATGTCCGAAGGTAGAAGCAGTGACATGTGGCACTTCGTACAAGTTCGCTCTACTGAAAAAGTATATATTTAGGTCATCTTGGGATATTGGGCATAACTCTTTCTTGGAGAATCCAATTTCGATTATACTAGTGACATTGGAAAGAGGACGTAGAGGGTTATCTTAGTTCGAAATTTCAGACCTTGGAGATCCGAAATTTAGAGATACAACAAATTCAAGATCAGTTTTCTAAAAGCAAGAAAAAGGACTCAAATCAAGAAAATAGAAACACCTAGTAAGCAAAATTGGAAGGATGATTTGAAGAATGTGATTGACGATATGATCAATAAGATAAATGGTGTGGAAGAAAAATTGAATGGAAACCTGGAATATTTGAAGAAATACATGGAAGGTTTGAAGGAAGGTGGGACAAAGTCACTACTAGAAAGGTTTCCTAATACCAAAAGGGTAGTAGAGGAAACTCATGATGAAAACAAAAGAAATGTTAATCATGATTTAAAGTTGTATTTAAGACCCACCATATTCCAAATATAGATATGAGGAAATTTGATGGCAAGGATCCGCTAAGTTGGATACTACCGATGGAGAAATATTTTGATCTACATGGTGTGACACTTCCACAAAAGGTACGTATTGCATCTTTATATTTAGGACAAAATTTGTTTGTATGGTATAGAGGGATTTGTTCTCATAAACAACTTATCACCTGGTCAAGTTTCACGGAGGAAATGATAGCACATTATGAGGATACAAAGAGTAGTACCTTCTTTAGTCAATTGATAAATCTCAAACAAAATGGTTCAATGGTAGAGCACATTGAGGACTTCCAAAAATTGAAAATAAGGATAAATGATATTCCATAGAAGCATAGGATTGAAGTCTTTATAGGGACTTTAAATGATAACATCCAACGTGAGGTTCACCTTTGGGAACTTGATTCATTGGAGAAGGCAAAATTATGGCAACAAGGAAGCCTAACACTCATAATTATAAAGATGGAAGTGTTGTTGCTCATAGCCTTTCACCACCTACAAGGTTGACACCACAACAATTGGAAGGAAAAATAGCAAAAGGGCTTTGTTACAATTGTAATAGAAAATAAACTAAAGGTTATAAGTGTGCTGAGAAGAAATTAATTCACATGGATGGGGAAGAGGAGCAAGAAAATGAACAAGAAATGTCAACAGAAGAGGATATACACTAGGAACCAATCCAAGAGAAAGAAGAAATGAATCTGACCATATCCTGTAATGCATTGACAGGAATTACCACTCCTCAAACTCTCAATATAGAAGGGCATATCAAGAAGAAAAATGTAATAGTGTTGATTGATTTGAGTAGTACCCATAATTTTATTCATTGTAAAATAGCCAAGGAATTGAATTGCTTCCTATATCCAACACTAGAGTGTCAAGTAATGGTTGCAAATGGAGGAACCATAAATTTCTCTAGAAAGTGCCATAATATCAAGCTATCCATGGGAGAATATGTGGTGAATAGTCCAATGATTTCCATTACAATGGGTGGTGCAAATGTTGTATTATGAGTCAAATGTTGTATTATGAGTCATTTGCACAAGCAACAAAGGACGGATCATGGCACATGTTTCCAGATTATAAGGATCTCAACAAGCTTACTATTAAAGATAAATTTCCCATTCCTGTCATTGATGAATTACTGGATGAATTACATGGAGCAATTTACTTCACCAAGTTGGATCTTAGTTCAGGATATCATAAAATCAAAATGAAGACTGAAGATATTCCAAAAACAACATTTAGAACTCATGAGGGTCATTATGAATTTTTGGTCATGCCTTTTGGCCTTACCAATGCACCTTCTACATTTCAAGGTTTGGTGAATTTCATCTTCAAACCTTCCTTAAAAAAATTGTGTTAGTATTTTTTTATGATATACTAATCTACAAAAATTATTGGAAGGATCATGTTCAACATGTTGATAGGATGCTCAAACTATTGGAGGAGAAACAATTATATGCAAAAATCTCCAAATTTTTCTTTGGAGTATAATAGGTGGAATATTTGGGTACTCAATTAGCTCATATCTCATCTTATCATCCTCAATCTGATGGGAAAATTGAGATAATGAACAAATGTTTGGAAGGATATCTTTGTTGCTTTGTTTCTGATAAACAGACACAATGGGTCAAGTGGTTGCCTCTAGCTGGATGGTGGTATAACACTTTGTTCCATATTGTAGAAAAAATGACCTCATTTATGGAACTTTATGGATATCATCCACCATCCATCACATCATCTTTAAAATAAAATTCTAAGGTTCAAGAAGTGGAATATCACATCGAGCATCAAAAACAAGTTCTCAAACTCTTAAACGATAACCTCACTTTGGCACATAATAGAATGAAACAAAAGGCAGATCAACATCACAACAAAAGAAGTTTTGATGTAGGTGACTGGGTATTTCTATGACTAAAACCATACAAACAAATTTCCCTTAAGCAAGCTAAGAAGGATATAAAATTATCACCAGTGTATTGTGGTTCATACAAGGTGTTACAAAAGATTGGTACTATGGCATACAAATTGGAGCTTCCTGCATCTACCCAGTTTTCCATGTTGCATGCTTAAAGAAGCTTATAGGTGAGAAGAGCCAAATTTAAACAATATTGCCAGAACTTGACGAGGAAGGAAAAATCATTCTAGAACCAGAAGCAGACACAAAAAAAAAATAAATAAATCTACAACTACTAAATCGATCAATTTTAGAGTATCTCATCAAGTGGAAGAACTTACCCGTTGAAGATTCCACATGGGAGGATGAATTTTATACAGAAGCATCCAACACTACTCAAGCGTTGAGGACAACACTTTTTGAAGGAGAGGGGAATATTAGGTCCCTATACTACTAGTGTAACCCCTTATTGTTATTAGTGTAACCCCCTTATTGTATTATTGTTCCCATATAGTCCCCATGTTGTTATTATTATGCCCATAGAAGCCCACTATTTTTATTGTTGTGCCCCTACAATATTATTGTTATGTAGGCTCTAATTTTATTGGGGCCCCTTAGACTCCTATATATAGAAAGGAGGTCTTGTCATTGGTATCATCCAAAATTTGTGTAATGTAAAGGAGGTTGCCCCCTCGAAGAGGCTGATTTTGAAGTCGCTGATCTATGTTTTCTATCTTTTTGTGAGCCTGTTTCAAAACATAGCATGTCACAGACCACACTGCATTCATTTCACTAATGTGCCCCTCGAGTTACTTGTCCATAGAATAGACATAATATAATCACATAATATCAAATCATAACCACATGATACTGACCTCATAAATCTATCAGGATACTCATCCCAATTGATTCCTCATAAGACTAGGAACCTCTTCATGTCAATGCAGGGAAAATTTTAAGGATGGATATCGATTTGAAACTTTAGAAACCTTGGTGAATATTAGTAATCTATAATATAAAAGTGTAGAATATTTGATGATATTTTTATAAAAATATCTTAAATTTTGATTATATTATATTAGTCTATGTAATGCCTTGGCCATTTTTAAGGTAAAATAATTTCATACTATAAAAATTGGGCGATTTGTTTTTAAAAAAAATGGAGTTCAACGAATATTTTTTTTGGAAAAAGTATAGAAAATTAGCGCACCTGCGAATATTAGCCCCTAAAATTTTCCATATTCACCTGTAAGAAACTGTTCCTCCATAAGGAAGATTCTTGATGACCCTGTCATATAGTGACATAGATACATATATACATACATATATAATCATTTTCATAAAACAATCGTCATTCTATTTGACAATGACATACATACATACATGTATACATATATAAACATCAACATAATCACAATCATAAGATAATTAATAGATAACATAATGTTTAGGTTAAGAGAACTTCCTTATTTGTGCACAACATGCACAACATTGAGAACAATCATTTCCAACATAGCCAAGGAATCTGACACCTCAGATTCATTTACTTTATCTTTTATGTTAACCTTTCTTATGTTTGTTTTGTCATCATCTAGTTACCAAATGGACCCAACCAATCCAACTGACTGTCATGGTCTTACCTTCTGCTACACTTAATCATGCACAAAGCTTCATCTAAGTCTTACATTACCTGTTGGGTACCACACAACTCTCCATGAGCTCCATTAACTTTCCTTGTTCCAAACCAATTCTCAAGATTCAAAACATAAAAGGCAAGAACAAGAAGAAAACAAGAGAAAACCATGGAAAACCAACAACAATACGACACCGAAACAAAGTGGCATAGCTATGCACCAGACACACGCAAAATCACAAATCAAGCACATTAAAATACCAAAAGCACAAGACTGAACATAGACACTATGAATCAATCCTCATGTTTCGCAAGGAAAGCTCAACCTGAGCCTTCTTCAATATTTCATGGAAACCTTTCTTTCCATGCAACTCCCTACATGATACTAACATAAACACATAATTGTCAGTGCATAATTAAACATAACAATACATTGGTTAGCTTCCCTTGTTTTGCTAGGCATGTTTCTTACAACTGAGCACGTCCATGCCATATATTAAGGGACTCCAATTCCTTGAGAGATCCACTTGTAACTAGAGACTAGCTAACATATATGTCAAGTACATGTTCATGGATATGGCACATATCCACATAATTTTAGACAATCAATGTTAAGAAGACTTCCTGTGTGTAAAGTACTCATTCGTTTGGAATTAAGGTTTCTAAACATAGCTAAAGGAATTCTTACCCAATTCCTTTCCTTTACCTTTTTACCTTGCTGCAATTGAGGCTTACTAATTATTGTCACATCACCCAACTGTTAGTTATATAAACATGTCAACTATTACCTTGTCATGCTAATACCAAGCATGTTTCGTGTAGCTTCTCACACATGTCAACCGCATGTTCCAAATATCAAGACAATCATATCTATCAATTTGAAATAAACTTTTACAAACAATCATGTCATAACCATAGTCAACTCATAGTAATTACACATAATGCTATAAATGTCAACTACATTCAAGTACATGTCAATTGTCTCAACACATATGTCTTAGTACAATCATCTCAAAACAAGATCATTTGAACACATACTCATATTATGCAATTCATCAAACATTCCACCAACTTGCAAACATACCATGTTAACTAAATTAACTAGATGAACTAATCAAATAGTCAAGAACCACATATATGATATAAGAAAGTTCATACCTTAATTTATCTCAGGGGAGGCTATCTTATCTACACAATCAAGATAGATTAGCATGATATGACTTCACAACATATTAACCCAAACATAAATAAGATCATGAAATCCAAAATAGTCACTAGCTAACATGTTTACATCATAACTCATACACCATTATCATTCACACATATGCAAGTCAATCTAGATTAGTACAACACCATATCACAAATATGTTAGCTCATACCTAAATATTGTAACCATAACCATCTGCATAGGCCAATCCAACTTAGTGTGATACATATAACATCAAGATATAAATAATATAACCCTAATCATTAAGCTAATTATCATTTAACAACAACAAGTTAAACTATAAGATACTTCGTCAACAACCTATAACATAATCATCAATTTATCTAACCTAAAACAACAACAACAATGCATATAATCATAGATTACTATCATTCATGACTATTCGAAACATGTTCATATGACTACACAAATAAACTATCATCTATTATGGATGTAACCATAACTTCAGAATACATGTACATAAACCTAATGCATATAACAATCCTTAACTTACATATCTTCATGCCCAACCTCCAAATGTGTTGACAACATGCTCTTGCCTCGAGGTCCAATGTTGTAACTTCACTTTCATGATCTACATCTCCTGCTCTATCTTAGCCAACACATTAGCATCATAACATACCAATAGCACCATGTTGAACTAAATTTCATACCATGACTTCACAAGGCATGTTTGACCTACTATTCATGCATAACTATAACCAAGACCATACATGCATAACAACTACGTATAGACATATAACTCATGAGTACAAAACCCTATACACATCATTCTAGCTAGGGTCCAGTCATCAATGCAAGGCCATATCAACATCGCATACCATGACCTCATACATGAAAACAACAACCGTTATGCCATTGTACGCATTTCCACATGCAACCATCAACATACATAAGCAATGTATAATCAACTACACATACACATGAACACATGTAGTCGAGCATAAGAGATAAATACATGTAACTAAACCTACAAGACTGATACATGTAATCAAACATACAAGAATGCAACCTAACATACAAGGATGTAATCAAGCGACATATAACACTATGTAGCCAGTCATATACTCATGACGATGCATTCCACAAAATCAACATCAAGTTCCTCACGAAAACCTTACTACAACTATGACCAACATTATGCAATGCAACAAGCACATGGAATGCAAGTGTAAGAGACACACATGCCACTGATATGCATGCATGACCAACACATTGTCCACCCATTTCGAGGGGTGAACCATGCTCTGATACCACTTTGTAACACCCTCCTCCCACATCTACCCAAGAAACCAACCATCTGGGGTAAACATGCGACGAGAGGCCACTATGATAAGACTCAACCTCCTAGGTAACCTTAAAGAAATGGAGTCGATAAAACAAGACCTTACAGACCTCCCTCATGTGCTTTAGGACCCATAGGAGGTAATCCGCCACTCCAGGTGCCCAACCCCTGAGTTAACCTAGTATTTTAATGAACTACACACGAATTCACTCACATGACATGGAATTCATGTGACTAGAACCCTATAGTCGCTCCCAAAATCCCTACAAGGGAGACACAACAGTTGTTTTAGCTAGTTTTGTGCTAGAGACTATGATATTTAAGCCACTTTTTCTGGGTTAGTCTCCAAACTTATGCCTAGAACTTGATGAGACTTTCCAAGACAATAAATGGAACCAATGCAAAGCCTCCAACACAAAACTTTATCAAGGGCTTGACCTAACCAAGCCTAACCATGACAAACATTTTGTCAAAATACTTAGTAAATATGCAAGCTACAGGTGTAAATAATAGATATGATCATAAGGATCTCATACTTATCTCAGAATTGCTATGGTTCATTGTTCGCTCATGTCATTTGTTTCATTATCATCTATTAGGTCATAGATGCATTATAAAAACATGAGATAACCATGACATGAACCAGGCATATAACCATGCTCACAACCAGCATTAAACCATGTAAATATTAGAGATATGATAGCCATCAAATCCACATATATACAAGTGAAAAAGTAATATATCATAGCTTTCATTAATCATAGGAAATTTCGACTAGGTTCGGGACTTCCACGTACCACTCGACCATAGACATGGCTGAACCAAACATTTATTTCAGCCAGTCACCCCCATGCCATATTACAAGCATGAATGTGGGATCTGATATAACAACCAATCCAAGAAAAAACACAAGAATCCAGAGGTTAAACAACCTCCACCCTCATCAAACCGTGATCACACTAAAACCAGTGCTTTGATCACAATTGAACCAAATTTAGAATTCCATCAGGAATCCATCACTATCCTTGAGGAATTTTTCATCTCCTTGTCTCTCAGGCTTTACTAAAATCCAATCCCAGATCATTAGGCCCTAAACTGAGACAAGTCTTCCAGGGTTTACCGCAATCCAAACTTGTATCACTAGGCTCTAAACTGAGACTCCTCCCTCAGGCTTTACCATGTATCAGTGTCAAGGGATTCCTAAGCCTTTGGTAATGAACCTTGAGACCACATCCACCCCGGATTCTAAAATCCATTCAGAAAACCAAAGCTAAAAACTGAAATAAACATCCCAACACTATGGCATCCATAAAAAGGCAAGGCTAGGCTGAAAACCAATGTCATAACCCAGCAAAACCATGTCACCAACAACAAGAGAACCATACACCAACATTAAAAGCCATGCATGTCCAAACCAGCTAGGAAATCACACATGCAAAGGTTTACCTACAAGTATTCATGCTGAAGTTGCATAGTCCATGATCCTTGCTTTCCTTTCTTTCCCTTTGCTTTCTTTTCCTTCCTTGATCCAAAGCTAGAGTGCTCCAAGAAAACTCTATGTGACCAAGAGAGAGAGAGAGAGAGAGAGAGAGAGAGAGAGAGAGAGCTCCAAACTTGAATTTACCAAGAGATTTCCAATTGATCCTCAGAAGCCTTTTTATTAATGAGGCCTCTGATTTCTTCATTTTCCTTCAATTTCCTCCTCACTTGCAACCTGTGACCTTTTACCTTCCTTTTCTCCTATTTTTCTTTATTTTCATAAATAAATGTGCCAAAAATACATTTTTTCCTTTTAATGCCTTTTCCTTAGCCTTTGCCAATTTTCCTTAGCCAAAACACACATTCATTGATTCCCACTAGGATATATTTTCCTAACATTCAAATTGGAATACGTGTCCCTTACCCATGGTCTTATTTTTCCTTTATTTACTTTTGTTACATGGAATTTTCATGAGGGGTGTTACAATAATTAACTCAACTATCCATTTGAAACTATCATGATTCACGAAAGGCAATATTCTCATTGAAATATACCATTGACTCACTTAGTACTACTAACTAGGCATCCTAATCGACAACTAATCCAAGTCAATTCAATTAAAAAAATATTATAGCCCATTGTCGAGTCACCTCATGATGGTTCTAAACCAAATGATGCCCTTTCCAATTGAGCTAACTCATTAATTTGGAATTTTTTATTGATCTAAAATGTTTCATCAAATTTAAATCTTTGAATGTTTATAGCTGAGGATGGTGGAATAAAATTACAAATTACAATTACTGGATAAACATGGTGATAAGGGGAAGGCACCATCTTCAAAGCAGTCCACAGATGTTGTTAAGGAAGTGTTTAGTGACCCTGATTCATTTGATGATGATGATTTGTTCATGTCTCTCGTCTAGAAAATCTTGTAGATTCACAAGCCCATGAAATGTACTAAAGAATGGGTAAAGAATCTACTTCTACTTTCAACTAGCGGAATCTAATAGATTGATGAAAACAATATGAACAAGAAGAAGATAAATCAATGGCACATAATACAAGATGTATCTGGGGAAAGCCACTGCTCAAAACCCCACTATCTATATTGCATATATCATAAATATGAGTGAATATACAAATCTTTTTCTCACTAGAACAATTCTGCACAAGTATTCTCAATTCTCTCAGCTCACTAGCTAGCTTAAGCCAAATCCTTAGCCTATTCAATAGCTCTCCAAGCCTCTAATCTTGTGTATAATTCCTAGGATGAATAACCCGTATTTAAATGGAATTCATGCTTCCAAAACTGCACAATCCAAACATATTTCCTTCTCTGATTGCATGCATGATCTTTACAATTCAATAAATCACACAACTGATAGTACATTATCCCTACAAGCTAGTCTCAACTAGGTATTTCTCAGAATTGACATGCATGAGTTTCTGATGAGGGAATATTCATTTAATTAGAGTAACACCTGTGGATTCACTAGTGTACCAACTGACTATTATCTATCTATTAGTTCCACAAACATTTTGCAACTAATTTAACTGAACATAACTCAGTAAACTGAGTGATCTAATTTACAACTCAATTTAAACTCATACTAGACCCCTCAAACTTAAGGAGAACATATACATGATTCAGAAACACTTCCAACTTGAAATTCTTAAGCTAATTAATTTAATTAAACTTAATTAACTATTTACAAGTTGCTATGAGAATAGAATTTGATTTTAATTCAAGGAAAAATTAAACCGGAATTTCTTGTTTCCATTTCTCAACACTCCCTCTCAACAAGAAATGGATTATCAGCTACCCCGATCCTTTCTCTACAGAACTTAAATTTACATCTTGAAAATGCCTTTGTCAAAATGTCAACATCTTTCTCCTCCATGGGAATGTACTCGAACAACATAATCCACCTCAATACACAATATTTGAGATGATGATATCGGATATCAATATGCTTGGACCTATCATGAAAAATTGGATTTTTAGAGACTTGGATACAAATTTGATTACCGTAGTAAATCATAGTTGGATCCATTTTCTGACCCAAAAAACCAACTAGGATCTTCCTCATCTAGATTGCCTCACATGTTTCTTGACTCATAGCCATGTACTCTGCCTCTGCCGAACTGAGTGCAACCGATCTATGTTTTGTGTTGTCCCAAGAAACTGTCGTTGACCCAATATTGAAGATCCCTCATGATGTGCTCTTCTAGTCGGATGGACTCCTTACCCATTATTCATTGGTGAAGCCTTGAAGCTCCACTCCCTCTGTCTGTTTATACCATAATCCATAATGAGAAGTTCCCATGAGGTATCTCAATACATGTTTTTGTCGCCTAACCATTGCTTGACTAAGTTGGTTAACTTCATAGCACATATCTGGTCATGTGTTCACCAAGTACATCAGTGAACCCACAAGCTACCTGTAAATAGTAACTTCCACTACCTCCCCCGAAGTAGCATCCTCCTTCATCCAGTTACCTGCTAGAGGAGTCTCCATGGGTTTGTTGCTCTCCATGTGGAATCTCCTAAGTATCTCGTTGGCATAATTTCCTTGAGACACAAACAAATCCCCATTTCCCTGTCATACCTCCATGCTAAGAAATTAATGCATGAGCCCCATGTCCTTCATCTCAAACTCTCTTGCAAGGTCATCCAAGCAAGATTTGATCAGTTGATCATCAACTATCAGTATGAGATCATAACCATAAATTACAATGATCAACATTTTACCTTCCACCACTATGTGGTATAGGTTCACATCCGCTTCACTCTTCATGAAACCCAACCCATTGAAGTAGCTATCTATCCTAGTGTACCAAGCACAGGGTGCTTGCTTCAGCCCATACAACGCTTTCTTGAGCCAGCACACATGCAACTCATGATCAAAGGTCTCAAAACCTTCAGGCTACTCTATGTACACTTTTTCCTCAATCATGACATTAAGGAAGGTTGTCTTCACGTCCATTTGATGTATATTCCAACCCATCTATGCTGATAATTCCAATATATGTCTGATTGAAGAGTATGTTGTAATAGGAGAAAAGGTATCATCATAGTCAATCCCCTCTACCTGTAGAAAGCCATGGGCCACAAATATAGCCTTATGCTTCTCCACACTACCATCTATAGCTTTATTTACCTTGTAAATCTAATAGGATCTCACCATGGGTTTTTCCTCTAGTCTTGGGACCACATCCCAAACACTGTTATGAACTATGGAGTCATTCGCCTCCACCGTGGAATCAACCCAAACATGTTGTTGCATTGTTTCCTTAAAGGAATATGGCTCTGCCACAACACATTCACCCATAAGAGCCATTTATCCAGTGTACCTCTCAGGTGGCCTCCTCTTCCTACACTGAGAAGTGGGTGCTCCCACATTCTTCTATGCACCATCCAATAGTCTGTCAACCTCTCTAGTGTGATTTATTCCCTCTCTAGAAGACTCTACCCGAGTGGATGTCTCCACTCCTAGATCCTCTGCATGTGGTTGTTCCATAACAATCTTAGGCTTCTCAACCTTAGGATCTAAAGGCTCCTCATCTACATGTAGCTCAAGCTCCCTCTCAAGGGAAACTCACATGGCCTTATCCTCATTGAATCTGCCATCCTTGCAAATGACTATCATCCTACTACTTGGCAAGTGCAACCGATAGTTGTGAGGTGTATCCATGTACCCCACAAATATCCCCAACTCTTTTGTCAGCTCAAGCTTATTTCGTGCATATTTGGTCACATGGCAATATATTGATGACCCCAAAATCCTGAAGTGACCAACCTCTGGCCTTTTACCGGAGTAAGCCTACTCTAGTGTCTTCATCTCAAGTATCTGATGTAGGCTATAATTCTGAACATAAACCGATGTGTTCCATGCCTCAACCCATAAGTGTAGTGGTAGGGCCTAATCATGCAACATCACCCTTGTTGCCCCTACTATGCTTGTGTTCTTCCTCTTGGCCACACCATTCTATTGAGGGTTATGGGGTGCTGTCAACTCTTGTTTAATCCCTTCCACTGCACAAAAGTTCTTAAACTCATTTGAGACATACTAGCCACCTTTGTCACTCCATAGAGCTTTAACCTTCTTGCCCAACTCTTTCTCCACCAATGCTTTAAACTCACAAAACTTTGTGAAGGTTTGATGCTTTTTCTGCATGAAAAATATCCAGCATTTTCAAGAAAAGTCATTAACAAATATAACATAATACCTTTGTTTGGCCATGGATGATGTGGAGAATGGTCAACACACATTTGAATGGACTCCCTCTAGAATATAATATGTTCAACTGTCGTTTTCATGAATGGAAGACTTGGTGAATTTTCCCAAAGTGCACCCTTGCATGCATCAACTTGCTCAAGCGTACCTTTGAGAAGACTAGTAGAGATATGCTGCAATATCCTCAAAGCCCCATGATGCAAGTGGCCCAATCGCCTATGCCACAACTCACCAACATCTCATCTCTACACCATTTTTTATTTTTTTCTCAAAGTAGCACACTCCTCTACCTCCATCTTATAGATATTCTTCACACGAATCCCTATCTTCTTTACTTGACCTGTGGCTATGTGTTGAAGGAACGCTTTTCCTTTTGAGAAGATCACACCATAGCCTCTATCCTCAACCATGGAAATGAATACCAAGTTCGTCTTCAGCCCAAGCACATACATACCATTATTCAAGGTGAGTGGGACCCCATGCTCCCTCTAAAAAGTAGTCATGCCTAATCTAGTAACACTATACTTCCTGTCGTCATCCATCTCAATATGCATCCGAAGATCTTTCACCTCCAGGTCACTAAATAACTCTTTGTTCCCAGTCATGTGGAATTAAGCTCCACTGTCTAAGTACCATACTCTTCCCATCATTGATGACACCATGCATGCAATGAGGAAAAAGTCCAATTCGAATTGAGAGGAAAAATCCTCACTCATAGCTCCTCCTGAGGACTTCTTCTTAGACTTATTGCACAGACAATTTGTAGCAAAATGGCCCAACTCATGACAATGAAAGAACTTAACTATCGTCATGTATTTCTTCTTACCTCCATGATAAGAATCTGATTTTTAATGGGGAGCTTTCCCTTTCCCCTTCTTCACCTTAATCACTATGGCACAGTTCTCTTCATCATCAATATTTGATGAAGAAGCATCCCTGGTGTTCCTCATGATCTCCTCCTGCATCAAATTCGACCACAATCGTTCCCAATCTGGTAGCTTCTCCTGACCATTGACAGAGTTATGATAACTATACCAACTCTTTGGGAGTTCTAGAAGATCAAGACACACCATATCATCCTCGACAACCATGATTCCAACACTTCTAAGTTAATCTCGACACTAAGTGAACTTGGTCAAGTATTTTGGAATCGTCTCACCTTTCTCCATTTTGATTTTTCAAAGTTTGTCCTTAAGTGCTAATTTCCTTTGGTAATTGTTGTTCTGATACAAGTTCGTCAATGATTTCCACATAGAATACAGAGTTTCCTTTCCATGGAGGCTCAAGACAATGTGGTCTCGAACTCCTTCAAGGATTATCTGCCTCGCCTTCTCCACACACTTCTTCCATTCGACCAAATTATGTGCATTTGATGCTGTGGGCTTAGGAATTTATTGATCAACAAAATCCTTAAAGCCATTATCCTCTAGCACAATCTCCATTCTATCCTCCAGGTTATAAAATTTGAGCTGCCTCCCAAGGCATACTCAAGCCGCAAATCGTAGAATGTCATCTGCCAATCCTAAAGTATGTATTGCAAATTTGAATTTCACCTATAACAAAAAACTCAAAACTTTAAAATCTCCTCTAATATACTATTCCTAGCTCTAATACCATGTAGAAAATCATGTAGATTCACAAGATCATCAAATGTACTAAACCAAAGGACAAGAATACACTTCTACTTTCAACCAACAAACACCAATATATCAATGAAAACATTATGAACAAGAAAAATATAAATCAATGGCACATAATACAAGATGCATCTAGGGAAATCCACTGCTCAAAACCTTTCTTTCTGTACCGCATATATTAGAACAATGAGTAAATATACAAAACTTGTTCTCACTAGAACAATTCTGCACAAGTATGACCAACTCTCTCAGCTCACAAGATAGCTCAAGCCAAATCCTTAGCCCATCCAGCAGCTCACCAAGCCCGTAATCCCTTGCGTAATTCCTAGGATAAATAACCCATATTTAAAAGAAATTGATGTTTCGACAACTGTGAAATCTAAAGATAGGTCCTTCTTTGATTACATGCATGCTATTTACAACTCAATAAATCACACAACTGATAATACAATGTCCCTGCACTCTAGCCTTAACTGGATCTTTCTCAGAATTGACATGCATGAGTTTCTGATGAGGGAATCTTCAATTAACTAGAGTGACACTTGTGGATGCACCAATTGACTGTTAAATCTCTATTAGTTCCACAACATTTTGGAACTAATTTAACTAAACATAACTCAGTAAACTGAGTGATCTAATTTACAACTCAATTTAAATTCATACTAGACCCCTAAAACTTAGGGAGAACATATACATGACTTCAGAAAGACTTCCAACTCGAATTCCTAGGCTAATTAATTTAATTAAACTTAATTAACTATTTACAAGTTTCTATGAGAATAGAATTCGATTTTAATTCACAATTTAATTCAAGGACAAATTAAACTGGAATTTATTGTTGTCATTTCTCAACATCTCGTTCCAACCATAACATTTTGTGGTTAGAATGAATTAAGAACTTTCTCATTTGATTTGCATTAAAAATAAAAGTATTGAGATTAAAGAAAGGATCAACATGTTCAGAGATATTAGGTAGTAATCATATTTTAAAGTGATGTTTTTTATGTCATAAGTTCAATTATGAATGTTTGTTTTTTAACTTGTACATTGTCTAATCGATTTTCTTCTTTCTTTATTATATAGGATTTTTTGGTAGATTTCACACCACAACATACCACAAGCCAACTTTCAATGGCATAGAGTGTCATACATAAGGATCTTGTACTAGAAGAGAAGCACGGGGCATCCATTCCAACAATGTCAACCAATTCACGAGGTAAATAAAACTCTAATGCTATTTTTATTAATGAGTAATAACAAAAAAATCAGTTTAACATTTCTTTCTTGTTACAGCTTATGGTCCACCCATTTTGTAGTAGCCTCGATAATGTCATGAGTACACGATGGGGCCATAAAAAATAAAGAAAAATAAAAAGGAATGACTCTACTAGTTATATCATTAGAAACATCACATACCATATTATGAAAACATATTTCTTATGATAATTTTTTTGGAGATTAATGAATGAATTAATGTTATATGATTAATGAATGAATGAATGTTATATGTTAATGAATAGCTGCTATATGTTTCTTTATGTACACGATATTGTTTCATATTATGTAAACATATTTTTTATGGTAAAATTTATTGAGTTGAAATATTATGTGGATTTACGAATGAATGAATGAATGATTGCTATCTGTTATTTTTATGTCTCTTAATGTCTTTATGTCAACTATTTCCTATATAGTAGATAGGTTGGGTACTGGGGAATTGAGAGAGATGTGGTGGGGGGTTGGGGGGGGGTGTGGAGGCATGAGAGCTTCCACCTTCACGTGGTTGGACATGTTCAGAGAATAAATTAGGATTTGGATAATATTGGATAAAAACACCCTCAATCAAATAGGGAAACAACAAAGTCAATATTGACTTTGTTGATGCTTTGTCAAGCGGAGGGAGGTTTTATCCAATATTAAACTATTCCAACAATTTATTCTCTAAATGAAGAAGATCTCATTTAGGTATTCATGCACTCAAGTCCCTTTAATTATTATTTATTGAAACAATTAAATTTAATATTTGGTCAAATTTAATCTAAGTTTTCCTCATTGGTTTCATGAATCTAGGTAGGACAACTAGTATCAATTTAAATGTTGAAATGGAACAATTATAGGAATCAAATATCTCAAAATGGTAAGGGTTTAGGTGAGACAACAATTTTATTTTATTTATTTATTTATTTATTTATTTATTTTATTAATTATTATTTATTATTTATTTATTATTTATTATTTATTTATTTATTTATTTTTTTATTTATTTTTTTTTTTTTATTTTTTTTTTTTTTTTTTTTTTTTTTTTTTGTGTGTTGTATGTCTTAGTTGAGTGGGGGTTACATAAAAGTTTATAAGAAATAAAAAATGTTTCCATGAAATAATGCATTTAGTATTTGTCTTTCTTTGACCATTGTGTTTGTATTTGAGTGAAAGACGAAAAACTCTAATTTTTCGTGCAGGGCAATAGGAGAAACGCTTACTCTATTTATTGGGAATAAGGTAATGGTATGATTTTTATTCTGTTTTATTAATTATTTATCTCATCTAACTTCTCCTCCTTCCTTTGTTTTGTAGGTACTTTCATTCACATGTCTAGATTTGAAAGATTAACTAGGGTTTGAGTCATAAACACGAAAAAATCTCATCCAAGGATTGCCATGGATTTAACAGTTTCTAACATATAATAAGGTAGTAGATCACAAGCTAAAAGCATATGAGATGATTGTTTTGCTTCACTAAAAGTAGAGGAAGCAGGTGATCTAATAATATTATATGTAGTTTTTCAATTTCTCATTTTATGATGTTTGGGCTTTCTTTTAGGGTTCATTTCCCCCGTTTTTATACTAATTTTTTTTATGATGTTAATTATGAAGTTCAGAGCTAACCCTCAGATTTTTCATGATTTCACTAAATAGAAACTTGATTTAACATATTTAGATAAAAAAGCATGACAAATACCTTCCTATCTCTATCTATCTATATATATATATATATATATATATATATATATAATATATATATATTATATATAGAGAGAGACTATATTAATATATTATATATATAATATATATATAAATAAATATATATATATAATTCCCTACAAGTATATTCATTCATTATTGGTTTCATATACATGTTTGGGTAAGTACATCAAATCCCTTGGGCCTCATTTTTGTTTCAAGTAGTCACTGATCTTAAGTTGCTATGTTGAATAGCTCTTCTCTAGAATAATTTAGTGTCTTTATATCAATATGAATGGATCTTCTCATTAGACCAAATCAAAATTTAGTACTACCTGATTTTGGATTTGAGTTACATATACCTCAATGCTTTATAAAAAACCACATTTTCATTCTCTCTTGGGAGGTTTGTGTTGACAAATCTAGGGCAAAGACTTAATTTAAATATTAAAATGATTTCTATTTAATATTTGAAACTTTATTGAGATTTAGATTAGGGTTACATCATTAACATTTAGTTGTGTTCATAATCAAGAAAAATTCCAGTAAGAAGATCACAATCAAAACACAAGAACACCAGAAACAACCTCCAAGCTAGGGAAAACCCCCACAAGGGGAAAACCCAGAAATATCTTCTCATAGAATCAATTCAATGAATACTTCTATTACCTTTACCCAAGACCAAATCTTCCAAGAGATGATCCAACCAAACCTCAAACAATATCTCTACAAAATTTAACTGAGGAAACCCTAGGTCCTCCGGCAGACTTGCACATGTCGGTAGATAATGTTGGCAAAGACAAAAAAAAATCTTCACAACTTCGCTAGCCTCCTAAGAATTTTAGTCCTCTTCCCACTAGATTAGACCACTTTTTTTTCACGTTAGGATAAAAATTATGATTTTTTGTGTATCTGTTCAGATGAGAGCGAGCTCCTCTTTATATAGGCATCTCATGGGTGAGTTAGGCTTCTTTAGGACGACTTGAAAAGGTTGGATGAATCATCTCTTTAATGCTTCTAGAATACACATATTACAATAATTATTTTTCTTTCTTAATACACGAGACCTCCAAGGGCTAGTACATCATGACTTTGACTCTTTTACCTTTCACCAAGACCCCTAGAGCACTCAATGGGTGCCTTGAGCTAGGATAAAATAACTATGGGAAATAAAACCATTTCACAATAAATAATCTTCTCTTACAAATAATTTTATTTTATTTTTCTTTTTTACAAATACATCAATTATATCAGGTCATTACATATATAATTATGAAGACCAACACTAGCTACATTTCAACACTCCCTCTTAACTAGGGAGATAGTCATAATTTACCACAGGTACAAGGACAATACTTACATTGAATTATTCTCATAAGAAGAGTTGGATCGGTAAGCCATCTTAAGCATCAAAATTATGATAAATATACAACCAACATTATTGACATAGCAAGGCCTTGACTAACAAATATATTAGGTTATATTGGCTAGTTGATTGTTATATGAATTTCATGAATCCTTTTGTATGTGGCTATAAATTCTTCTCTTCCATGCATCCATAGTCTCATGATTATTCCATGAGCCTATCAGAGTGCCCAAGGATCCAAGGGTCCTTACATTTCTCTCTTTCCATCATGCTTTCCAAAACAGAGGATATGCTCATCCTTCTTCCTTTACTTGTACTCATAATATTCATTGACAAGTACACCCAAGAAAAGTATAAAATAACAAAATAATGATGTTAAATTATCAACCTAGGGTTACCATGGACAATTAGAGGATGGAATCCTAGGGTTTTCAAGTGCTAACCCTAGGCCAAGAGATCCATATACAATTCATCAACCTTATCCATATAGACTTGTCCTATGACCTAGATTGTACACAAACCCTAAAATACCAACAGTTAGGGTTTTTATGAGGGAACAAGGTTAGGGATTCCATATGAATAGGGTTTTACTTATGTTGATGAAGGTTTTAGATATAAATACCAATATCAACAATTTTAACAACAAACCCTAGAACCATACACTCAACCTACAACATATCATGTTGGACCCTTAATAAAATACGCCATACACACCTCAAGATTACACATATTTGTCGTAGTGACCTTATATTATGGATTCCATGGTATTTTTATCACTTTTCTTTAAGGTGTGCATCGACTCAAGATATTATTTACTATATCTATCTACTAACCTTTTCTTGCTTCAGGATTAGTATGCTACTGCTCTACTGCCAACTCATTAGTGATGCATAGAACTTGAGAATTGTCTACAACAATATCACTTTTACCCAAGAATTCCTTAAAACGACTTTCAACAAAACTATCTTGTATTGATTCTTGTTATTACCATTAACTGCTAATGCAACGACAACTCTTTCCCATGATGGAACAAAATTGAAGATTTCATGATATTTAGTGATAGGCTAACAACAAAGAAAACCTTAGTTCAAAGAGATGATTGTCACAATGACCCTACTTACTGACTTTGGACTTCTATCTCTTCAAAATCAATAAATTATTACTTCTTGTATTGCAACTTTGTGATGCACAGGCCCCATAGAACTAACTGCTACAGGTGCAACAATATTTCTTATACCTAAAAATTTCTTCAAAATGTTTACTTGAGTATTTTAATAGCTAGACACAAAAATTTCTTGCACTAAATGTTATGACATTACCACTTCACGAACCTTGATTCTTTCCAATGTGACCAATTTGATTATTATACCCTTGAATTAGGGCTTTCAAACATAGACCCTTATTCTTATTGACAAATTTCTAGAGCTACAACAAAAAACGGTTCCAAAAATAATACCATTGTAAATACAAATAGATGTACCTTTCAATGAAGGTAAGCTCACTGATTTGCATAGGCTCAGACTATGTATTTTTATATGCCAATCTTGTCGCAGAACCTACACACATATTCTTGTCTTCTTATACAACTTACATAGGTCAGCGAATTCTATCTTGATCATTGGTGACTATAGCTTTGAAGATAGACATATGTGCTTTTAAGAGATTCGATCTAGGTGTCGTTTTCTGAAAATTAGAATAGGAGGCTCGACTTCCTTTTCAAGGTGATTAATGCTTCAATTTATGTCTTTTTGAAGTGTGTTTATATCCAAAAAAAATAGGATATCTAAACTTTTTTCTTTATAAGAGTGAAATTACTCCTTCTAGATTCTCAATTAGGCCATCATCCCAGATTTGATTTGAAACCAATGAGATGATTGATCCACACTTGCAATATGAAAATCTAAACAAGGAATGTGCTTAGAATTTCAATTTCTCGATGCATAGGTGTCGAGTATGGTTTTTGGAATTTTTTTAACAAGACTTAAGCTCAGAACAAGGTCATTGATACCCTCGATCTTTGATCTCTTTTATGCACATGTGTATCCTCTTTCAATAGTGATTTCGCCCCCCTTTGAAAAGGTGACAATGGTAAACCTTTTAGGGATTCCAAAAGAGACTTATGCACATGCCTTTCAACTTGAGACTATGATCACTCAAAACTTGTCTAGAATGAAGTCTTGATACATGAATTTAGCATCCTTTCATATGCAGGCGAAATTTATATCTCTTAATCCTATTCTAACAATACTAATGCTCATAATGAAACTTAGTCTTGAATTTATATGCATGGGTATAGAGAGAGGATCTCAGTCCTTTTGAAATCAGAAATGATGACTTTCATCTAGGATTTACAATAAAGGTTTATACTCAAAATTATTTAACAATACCCATAACCTTTTGAGGAATATTTAACATCTTTCCAAGATGATATATAATATTGCTTCTGCCCCCCCTTGAAAAGGTGACAATGGCAAGCATTTTAGGGATTCCAAAAGATACTTATGCACATGCCTTTCAAATTGAGACTATGATCACTCAAAACTTGTCCAGAATGAAGGCTTGATAGATGAATTTAGGATCCTTTCATATTGAGGTGAAATTTATATGTCTCAATCCTCTTGTAACACTACTAATGCTCATAATGAAAATTAGCCTTGAATTTCTATGCACAGGTATAGAGAGAGGATCTCAATCCTCTTGAAATCAGAAAGGATGACTTTCTTATAGGATTTACAATAAAGTTTTATGGTCAAAATTATTTAATAATACCTAGAAACTTTTGAGGAATATTTAACATCTTTCCAAGATGACATATAATAAGCATACCTTATGATGTCTTGTCTTGAATGTAGTAGCATGCAATTTTGAAGACTTCAAATCTTGAAAAATTACCTCATACCTTCACTTACTTTGTCAAGATGTTTGGAATTTATTGATCTCCTCAAATAGACTTTCAGTCCTTCAAGATCAAAATCCTTAAGTTACCGTTATTCTTGAGTAGGTCTAGGGTTATGTAATAGGAGCCCAGTTATTTACTTTCTTGTTTGATAGGTTCAGTCCAGGGAGAAAAGGTCTTCAAGATATTTGGTAATCAAGAAAGTTCTTATATCCCTCCAAAACCCCTTGCTCCTTTCTGTGCATACTAGCAACCTTATCTATGTAATTAGGGCTAGTAATTATGCCCATAATTTTGTTTATCTTTCCTTCACAAATTCATACTAGTGAATTCACTCTTCTTGATATGATGTGGTGCCAAATTGATCTTATTTTCTTCCCTCACTTCAAAATGTGGCTCTAATACAATGTTAAGAAATCTAGGGCAGAGAGTTAAGTTAAATATTAACTTGATTTATCTTTAATATTTGACACTTTCTTGAGATTTAGATTAGGGTAACATCATTAAAATTTAGCCATGTTCATCATCAATACAAATTCCAATAAGAATATCACAATGAAAACACAAGAACACCAAAAATAGGCTGCAAGCCAGGTAGAACCCCATAAGGGGAAAACCTAGAAATCTCTTCTTATAAAATCATTTCAGTGAATACTTCCAAGATGTTAACCTAAGACAAAACCTTCCAAGGGATGAGCTAGCCAAATCCTAGACCATATCTCTTCAAAATATGGAATGAAGAAACCCTAGGTCCTCCAACAAACTCACAACAAAGTGTTGCACGACATGCAAATATCATACTTATTCTTTTTCACTAATCCTACTCGATTAAGCACAAAACATTCTAAATGCAACATATGGTTCAAAACCTTAGTCCTTTTCTAATAAAACATATCTAATATGTTTTACTGAAAAGGACTAAGGTTTTGAACCATATGTTGAACAATAGACCTCAAGAGTTCATTTTTTAACTCTTTGTTATTGTGCATCAGGGCTAGATGCAAGCATTTCCAAATATTATTAGAAATAGGCTAGTAGATCATTGTTTTGGTAGATATAGATAGAGATACATGTAGGGTTAGGGTATACACTAGGGATGTGTTATCCCACCTAGGCTTGATAACCCCTATTCACTAAGCCCAAATACAAAGAGTGTGTAGAATACTATATATTTGATAAATTTGTGGTATAAATCAATTAACTATGTTAGGAACACCAAGAGACTATAATCAGGTTCTTGTGTTAAACTAATCCTTTACACAATCGGTGCCCATGATAAGTAAAGCATCTACTACTTTGTATCACTATCCCACTCCACCATACACTACCACACTCCTTATTTAGGTGCTAGCTACTCCTTCTTCAATTCCTAATCACAAAAAATTGTGATTATGATGAAAATTTAAGTACATATGTGTGTAATGTCCATGATAGGATGTATGAATTTTCCTCCCCACATTTCCTGTCAATGATTATAAACTTGAATGAGCTATAATTTTTTCTATCTCATCATCTCAAAATGACTCGGTAGTTGAAAATTTACAATGTGTGTCATCATCACTTCACACTACCTATTAGATGACCCTTTCTACAGATTATATGCTGAATTTATGTAAGTCCTTCCTATCTACCTATCCTATGATTGATTGTGACAACAAGTGAATAAATGACAATTGAAATATCTATTTTGATAAGATACCCTACTTATAAATTTTCACTTATTCACCTGTTGTCTCAATCAATCATAGTCTAGGTAGAAGGGATGGCCTACCAGAAATTGATGCATATAATCTACATAATGGGTCATCTATGAGACAGTGTGAATTGATGATGACAAACATGGTAAATTTTCATTTTTTGAGTCATTTTGAGATGATGTTGACAAACCAATTCTAGCCCATTGAAGATTATAATCATTGATGTGCAATGTGGGGAGGACCAATGACACATCCCATCACGGACATTCCACTCATATGTACTTAGATTGTCATCATAATCACAAATTGTTGTCAATTGACAAATAATATATGTTAGAATTTTGTTAGATTAATATAGATTATAAAATACAACCAATATATAGATTAGTTATAATAAATATAGTAGAAAATATTGGATGTGTGAGCATTGAAGCCTCCGGTTGCACTAGCTAGTGTAGATCCAATTATGTTCTTGAGCATGTTCAACTTAAGAAAAAAACTGGAATAATTATCTTCAAAACCTTGCTAACAACACCCTTGGTGATGATAACATCACACACCACTGATTTTCCACGCCATTCAATCTAGTTCACAGTTGTGGGTTTCTTGCCTGCACAAAAATTTCTAGAAACACTTATTAATATCCATGTCATGAAACTCATTTTGAAGGAAATATAAAACATCCTTTACACCCTTGGATACCATATTCATCCCCATAGCATCCTTAATAAATAAATTTGGTCAAAGAATCTATGTAAATCATTTGTTTATTTACAATGTGGCCTAATAACTTTTTATTCAAAATATAATTTGATAGGATTGAAATAAATTCTATATAATATGTCTTTTAAAATCTCCCCTAATGTGTTTCAAGCGAGGCTTTCTCAATTTTGAATAGATTGTGAAATTATCTTTGATAGTTAGTCATCATCTTTCCAATCATGTTCTCAAAAGCATGATCCAATTCCCTTTGAAAAGTGGCACTAGCAATCATTATCCCAAAAGGAATTTGAACATAAGTGTATGTTCCCTAGGGCATTATGAAAGTAGTATGGTGCTCGCCTTATGCAATAAGAACCTCATTATACCATAAAGAAACATCCAACATGGAAATTAACATAGATACAATTACTTGTTGCAACAATAATTCCATGTTCAAAGGTACTAATTATCCTGCAATGGTGCTTAATTGAGATCTCTGAAGTAGATACAAAGGTGGAATTATTTATTCCTTTTTATAAAAAATACTAGATTGGAAATCCATTCATGATGACAGATTGAAAAAATGGTATGAATATTTCTATATTTCAAGCTCAACCCTAACCAAAGGATTCATTTTTTAAATGATCACCCTAGCCTTCAACCTAGACGGTTTGGAATAACATGTTGCATAATATTTCTATTATAATCCTTGTTGTTAGGAATAGGTAGCATAGGTGTCCTAAATTTGTCTTCCTGTCCAGGATTTGAAATGTACAAAATGAAGCCATAATTGGTTAGTTTATAACATAAGATTAAAAAAAAATATCTAGATTCTACCATGAGAGTATTAAAAACATGAACAAAAACATGATGGAGACAAAGAGTAATAATAATAAATGAGCATTTCTTGATAATTGGTTGAAGTGGCAATGATCCAAGAAAGGGAGACTAAGGAGAATAGATTGACTAAGATGGGCCCTCCCCTATCCTCCAAAGGAAGGTCCTTTTGTCCTTCTTTTGATATTTCTCTCTCCCTTTCGGAGAAGCTTGCTAAGAAATTCAATGGAGAAATATTGCAAGTTCACAATGTTCCTACAATCAAGCTTCAAGACATGAGTGAATTTCAACTATATTTTTGTATCAGGGAAATGTATTTCTTCTCCTTGTTGAATCGTTAATCCAAGGCATACATTTATAAAAAAAAATCAAGCTTTCATAGTGGTTTGATTATTAAACATAGGCGTTGGTATTTCACCTTCGGAATGAATATTATAGATCCACGGAGAAAGCAAGAAAACCTCATATAAAGTCGTCAAATTATAAAAAACATTAATGCGTAGAATCTTGTCAGATTGTAATATCCCCAATTTTGATTTTTCATTTGAGGAGATTAACGAAGATTATTGTGGAGGTGCTAGGAATAGCACAATTTTTTAGTTTGAGTTTCAGATATGATTTTTTCTTGAGGAGGTTGGGTGAAAAAGCAATATTGCAGGTCATTGGCAAGTGGGGGTCACAAGAGAGATAAAAAGGGAATGAATACTTGTGGAGCAAGAGAGAGAAAAAGAAAGGGGATGAACTAGTGGAAAGTGGGGGCCACTAAGGGAGATAGAGGCCAACAATTATAAATAGAGAAAGGAGGCTCTCATTTGGGGAATATTTAGTCATTTTACAATTTCAACATTAGTTCTCTTGAGTTGCTTAGGCAAGAAAATTGTGTTGTTCAGTACAAGGAATTTCTGAGCAGAAATTCTACCTCTACCTTTGGTGAAATTTGAGTGTCACCCTAGGGGAGTAAGAAGGAGTCCATATTAGGGCTTCTCTTGGAGCTACATTGCACAACATTTCCAGCTAAAGCATGCTTCTGTTAGGGTGTATAAGCAAATTCGCAGAGGTTGAGAGAAGGTGGCAAGCAATGGAGTTTTGGTTGGAGAATTTACATAGATTTATACATAGGGAGGGAGAGATTCTCCTTGGTGATTTGTAGGGCTGAGATTTCTAGCATTTTGGAGAAACAATTCATCATTTTTGGCTACATGTGGAGCATTTTGATATTTGAGGAAGGCTAAGCTATTTAGGGTCGAATTTGGAGAGTCAAAACCAGAGAAAAGCCTTTCTGGGCTTTTCTAGGTTTTTGACAAGGATCACATCCCCAAATTTATATAATTTTATACGAAATTTTGAGGGGCCAATTCAGGGTGCCATGTCAACCAGCAATGAAGAAAAATTGGGCCAACGCAGATTTATGGAGGGACAAACTATTGCAACATTTGGGAATTGGTAGATTGATCACCTGGGGCTTGTAGCTTGCCTTAAGAAAACCTAAGTACACTCCTTCCAATTTTATTGTACTCCAACAGTTTATTTATAATAAAAATTGGCCATTTTGGGTGTTCCGAAGCATTTTTCTTACTCATGGGTGTTTTCTGAATTTACTATGTTGTTATTTTTTTCATGTCTTTGATTATATTTGTAAAATTTCTATTTGGAATATTACAATGGTATCAGAGAATGACCTTAGCCAGCTGTGGGGGAGCCAACAAGATCATGGAGGATTTGGCCATGCATTCATAATGATCAGTGAATTTATGGGCACTCTGATGACACTAAAAGAGAAGAGTACAGAAGAGATCATGGGGGAGCTGATGAGGGAGAACCGATTGTTGAGGAGGAAAAACAAGCAAGTCCTAGAGAGGATGCAAAAATTGATGGGGATGTTGAGACATAACTAGCAGAGAAGCCACACACATGCACACTCAGTGCAACAAAACAATACCCATGGCCAACCCAACCGACTTACCATGCCTCATTTTTTGGGTGAACCAAAGAAGGAGAGGGAACTAGACACCTTTATAGATTTGATGAGGCCCTCCATGCATAGGATTGATGAGTATGAAGCAATGGATCCTAGGATTATGAGGGTTTTCTCATTTGAGGAGCATAGAGGAGGATAGTTAGAGGATGAGACCAAGATATGCTCTTGTTGGTGGAGACTTTACTTTAGATATCATAAGCCTAAGGAGGAGGTCGAGCATGAGATTTTGGGCACACATGAGTGTGGGGAGCATGTTGATGTGTCCAATGTGATGCATGAGTCACCCTTGTTGGAGATCCCTTCAATAGCTCCAGTTGATACCTTAGTGGAGAGAGTAGAGCATACATTCAGTGGGCCATTTGTTGATGCGGAGCCACCCATGGATGAGATGTTGTCCATTGTTGAGGTATCCATTGATGAGGTGTATAGGGCCATGTTTGAGTTTTTAGGTGATAGCAACACACAAGAGGTTTATGAGGTACTAGGAGACATATCCACTGTTAATGAGGAGTCGATCGGTATAGAGGCATGTGTGACAGAGTTTCTAGATGGTAGCTACCTATTGCCAATTGTTGAGGATGTTATGTATGATGAGAAATCTTTGGAGGGATAATTAGTGGCTTAGGTTGAGCCCATGGTGGATAAGGATGAGCATCCATCCTTAGAGTCAGCCATCGATGAGGAGCAGTTAGATGCATCGGAAGCAAACATGGATGTCATACTTTTATATGATAATCCCTTTCAGGCATACATCGATGAGGCTTGCAGAATTGTTAGGCCACCTCTACATGTTGGTGAGAGAGAGTCTGCATTACCTAGGCATATTACATGGATTTTCCAGACTAGTGAGATGGTGTGGCACGAGTTACACAGGGTGAAGCATTCACATGATGGAGGACATGTTTTATGTATGGTTGTTCATGCATTCGATCCCTCTCTCAAGGTTGTATGGTGAGAGATATTGAGCTGGTATCCAGTGGAGGTGGATAGGAAGTTAGATGCATCCATGGCCACAGTTCAGTAGAGGTTGTGAATTATTAGAGGGGCTCGAGAGCCAAACTATTGTTCGGATGCAGGTGGGATTATCCATCACATCTTGGAGTCGGTAGGTGATGGTAATAGCTACATCATGGACTTGGTGGTTGGACACACACACCTTTTCAGATCCCCTTCAAAGTTCTTGAAAACACTAGTGACAAAATGGATTGACAGAGGAGCAGGAAGATTTCATGAGTTGTCATGGCATGTTGGATTGACATGTTATTGTAGGATGATTATACTACTCTAGCAGGAGTTGATAGGAGGAGGTGGCATCATCATGCCACCAAACAGGGCATCATATGGAGACAATTATCTCACATTGATGTATTGGGCACTAGAGCTATCGAGGTTCGACATGGTACCATTATTCATGATTGCATGTGAGGAGTTGGGCCACATAGGTGTACCTGGGCAGATGAGGAGGTGTAGATCACATCATGGTGGGTATACTAGTAGAGTGGTGTATGCATGGGAACATATGGGATGCCCTATGGTACATGGTGGCATGGCATTGAGCGTTTGTATGCAGTTGTGCATAAAGTTGTGCCACGGAGTTCAATGCTATGTAGAGGAGTGTAGGGGTACGTATTTGAGTGCAACAAAGGATGTTGATGCACAACAGGTTTTTGAAGTGTTTCAGGTAGAGATATCTCCTAACAAGGGTATCAAAAGCACCATTTGTTTGGTACACTCAGATTTGGAGAGCGAGTTGATGACAAGGTTAATTGTGAGCTTCCATTTTTCACTCTCTAGCATTGCACACTGACACAATGGACTTGTATATCATCTCTTAATGCTCGCATCATGAAAAAAAGGACCCTGGAGGATGGTTTGAGATAGTTGTATGTGACACGATGCATCAGGAGAGAGGCTTTCTAGCTATGGCATATGGTCAGGATGCGAGTTGGTGGATGCATGTTTGGGGGTAGTATGATCTTCTGTAGAGGTAACAATCGCACCACCCTTTAGCCCAAATTTAGGGAGATGAATGACCCCCTTTTGGCAAGACATTCTGAGGTGTCTCATAAGCATCTCCAATGCTTCGTGGACCTTACTTCTAAATGGATGTTTAGACTCCAAGAAATATTTTGGAGCACTTTCAAGAGGTAAGATGACAGATCCCACTACATGGTATGGCTGAAAAAGGGAAATTTCGCACGCACTAGATTGGTTCGTGATGTAGGGTGTCCATATATTGATTGCATGCAGGGACTTGAAACATGGTACAGGTTGGTACCAGCTGCTGTCAGGACTATGTTGCAACCATTTTGGCTATGGAATCTGGGGAGTTGGTTGGTTGATGGGACACTCTGTTTTGTGATGAGTGGGATCAGGACAGAGGATAACCCAACTCATACTTGGTTTGACATGTGGGGGAGCGTTGAGGCCTTTGTGGCATGGAAAGGTTGGCTTTCCTTGTTGTTGTTATGGATCACGGTGAGTGTTGGATGGGTAGGTCATGACATCATGGAGATTCCTAGGCCAAATGCGTTGGAGCTCTATAGATATTTTTCCTTTAGATACCAGGAGAGGAGGACACAATTTGCACATGATGGGAAGACTATCATGGTCGGAGTTGCGCAATGACAACATGGTGGAACCCATTTTACACTAGCATGGGATTTGGGCATCATAGGATTTGGCAGTACAACTACCCTTGGGGATGATTTGATTTCTACAAGGAGAGATCATTAAAATATTCCATTGGGATTCAGTGATTTGTTGATGGCATGGGGGACTTCATTAGCATGGCAAGGACATCAACAAGAAGATATCAAGGGAAGTTCATGTGAGTGAGACTTTATCTTTGCAGGGATTGGGTGATATCTTCGGGAGTTTATTCCAAGAATGTATGAGATGGACCAATCAGTAGGGAAGCTTCATGAGGAGTTGGATAGAGTGCTACATTATCATGATCATGATTCCCTACTAATTTATGGTATGCATAGGGCTTATGGTACTTATACATTGAAGGATAGTGAGTGGAGCAAGGGCAGCGTCACATTAGACATGATGGCTTGGGATCCTGGTATTGAGAGATTCATTCATGTCAGGACAGTGCAAATTTCAGGGACAATTCAGTGGCATATTTGAGACCCTAGCATAGTTTGTAGTGATAGTGGGGATCAACAGCTAGAGAGGGTGCTTGTTCAAGCATTGCTTGAGGACAAGCAATTTTTGGCAGGAAGCACTGTAATATCCACAATTTTGATTTTTCATTTGAGGAGATTAATGAAGTTTAATGGGGAGGTGATAGGCATAGCACAATTTGTAGTTCTAGTTTAATATATGATTTCGGCTTGAGGAGCTTGGGTGAAAAGGCAATATTGCAACTCATTGGCAAGTGGTGGCCACAAGAGAGACAAAAAGGGAATGCACACTTGTGGAGCAAGAGAGAGAAAGAAAGGGGATGAACTAGTGGAAAGTGGGGACCACCAAGGGAGAGAGAGGCCAACAATTATAAATAGAGAAAGGAGGGTCTCATTTTGGGAATCTTTAGTCATTTTACAATTTCAACATTAGTTCTATTGAGTTGCTTAGCCAAGACAACTGTGTTTTTCAGCACAAGGAATTTCCAAGTGGAAATTCCACCTCTACCTTCGGTGAAATTTGAGTGTCACTCTAGGGGAGTAAGAAAGAGTTTGTTATGAAACTAGCTCACAAAAAGATAGAAAAGATAGATAAATGTCATAGAAATAGGCCTCTTCAAGGGGGAAACCTCCTTTACATTACACAAAGGAGCAATTCTTGGATGATACAAATGACAATACCTCCTTTCTATATATAGGAGTCTAAGGGGTCATAATGTAATCAGAGTCGACATAACAATAATAATGTAAGGGAACAACAATAACAATAGTGGGCTTCTATGGGGCATAATAATAACAATATGGGGACTACATGGGCACAACGATATAATAAGGGGGTTACACTAATAACAATAAGGGGTTACACTCGTATTATAGGGACCTAACATGCCCCTCTCCTTCAAAAAGTGTTGTCCTCAATGCTTGAGTGTTTTTGGATGCTTCTGTATAAAATTCCCATCCTCATATCTAGAATCTTCAACAGGTAAGTTCTTCCACTTGATGAGATGCTCTGATATTGATCTATTTTCGTATCTGCCAGGTTCTTGTTTCTGTGACTGCTTTAGGTTCCAATATGATTTTTCCTTCCTTGTCAAGTTTCGAAAATATTGTTTGAATTAGGACCTTGTCACTTATAAAATTATTTAAGCATGAAACATGGAAAACTAGGGGTACTCTGGAAGATGTAGGAAGCTCCAATTTGTATGCCATAGTACCAATCTTTTGCAGTGCCTTGTAAATATCATAGTACTTTGGTGATAATTTATTATCCTTCTTAGCTTGCTTGAGGGCCATTTGTTTGTATGGTTGTATTCGTAAAAATACCTAGTCACCTACATCAAAACTTATTTCCCTGCGATGTTGATTTTCCTGTTGTTTCATTTGATTTTGTGCCAAAGTGAGGTTATCCTTTAAGAGTTGGATAACTTTTTGTTGTTGAGTGTCTACCTTAGCACCTTCATGAGAGACAATATGACCCAAGTATTCCACCTTTTATACTCCAAATAAACATTTGGAGGTTTTTGCATATAATTGTTTCTCATCCAATAGTATGAGCATTCTATCAACATGTTGAACATGATCCTTCCAAGACTTGTTTTGGATTAGTATATCATCAAAAAATACTAACACAAATTTTCTAAGGATGGTTTTGAAAATGGAATTCATCAAACCTTGGAATGTAGAAGGTGCATTGGTGAGGCCAAAAGGCATGACCGAAAATTCATAATGAACCTCATGAGTTCTAAATGTTGTTTTCAGAATGTCTTCAATCTTCATTCTGATTTGATGATATCTTGCATGAAGGTCCAACTTGCAAGTAAATTTCACCATGAAATTCATCCAATAATTCATCAATCAGAGGAATGGGAAATTTATCTTGAATAGTGATATTGTTGAGCTCTCTATAATCCAAACACCTGCACCACGATCCATCCTTCTTATGCGGCAATACTACTAGAGTAGAGAAAGAACTTTGACTAGGTTGAATTATATCAAACTCTAGCATTTTTGAAACCATACGTTCAATTTCACACTTTTGTCCAAAGGGATATCTGTAAGGCCTAATGTTTGGAAGAACACTTCCTGGAAAATGAATAGCATGATCATGCTCAAAAATAGGTGGGAGGCCTTTGGGAGTCTCAAATACCTTGGAATGATTGTCCAAGACTTTTTGGAGATCTGGAAAAATAGATGATTCGACGTGGGAACCTCTAGCGAACATAATTGTGCAATTACGCCTATTTATTCTTTCTTTAGAAGCTTTGTCATTCCGTTAGAGATGATTATCTTTCCCAGTTCCCTATGATACCCCTTAATTCAACTTCCTTTCCTTCCAAATAAAATTTCATGAAAATTTCTTGAAAATTAAAAGCTATTGTACCCAAGGATTGTAGCCATTGGACTCCTAGTACAACATCGGCACCACCCATTGGAATGGAAAGCATTAGGCTATTAAATACATATTCTCCTATGGATAGCTTGATATTATGACACTTTCTAGAGAAATTTATAGTTCCTCCACTTGCAACCATCACTTGGCACTTTGATGCCGGATATAAGAAGCAATTCAATTCCTTGGCTATCTTATAATGAATAAAATTATGGGTACTGCTCGAATCAATCAACACTATTACCTTTTTCTTCTTGATATGTCCTTCTATCTTCATAGTTTGAGGAGTGGTACTTCCAACCAATGCATTACAAGATATTGTCAGATTAATTTCTTGATGCTCGATGTGATCTTTCGCTTCTTGAACCTTTTTCTTCTTGATATGTCCTTCTATATTGAGAGTTTGAGGAGTGGTAATTCTTGCCTATGCTTTACAAGATATGGTCAGATTCATTTCTTCTTTCTCTGGGGTTGGTTCCTGGTGTATATCCTCTTCTTTTGACATTTCTGGATCGTTTTCTTCCTCCTCTTCACAATCAATGTAAAATAATTTCTTCTCAGCACACTTATGACCTTTAATATATTTTTTATCACAATTGTAACAAAGCCCTTTTGCTCTTTTTTATTCCAATTGTTGTGGTGTCAACCTTGTAGGTTGTGGAAGGCTAGGAGAAACAAAACTTCCATCTCTATAGTTTTGACGGGTAGACATCCTTGTTTCCATAATTTTTCTTTCCACTTTTCTTTCCAACCTCAATGCCTTCTCCAATGAATCAGGTTCCCAAAGACAAACCTCATGTTGAATTTTTTTCTTTTAAAGTCCTTATGGAGACATCAATCCTCTACTTCTTTGGAATGTCATTTTCCCTTATATTCAATTTTTTAAAGTCCTCAATGTGCTCTTCCATTGACCACTTTTGTTTGAGATTTATCAATTTTCTAAAGAAGGTGTTTCTCTTTGTATCCTCATAATGTGTTATCATTTCCTCTGCGAAAATTGGCCATGTAACAAGTGTTTTACGAGAACAAAGCCATTTATACCATAACAATTGATCTAGTTCTAAATATGAAGATGCAATACGTACCTTTTGTAACAGTTGCACCTCATGTAGATCAAAATATTGCTCCATCTGTAGTATCCAATTTATCGAATCCTTGTCATCAAACTTCCTCATATCGCATTTTCTTGATTTTATGAGCTCGATCTTGTAATGACTATAACTATGTAATTTCAGATCTCCACATTCTGAAATTGCGTCCTACAATATCCCTCTGAGTCCTCTTTCTAACCCCGTAAGCCTGATCAAGATTGGATTCTGCAAGGAAGAGTTATGTCAAATCTCCCACGATGACCTGATTATAGACTAGTTCAGTAGAGTGAACTTGTATGAAGTGTCACGTGTCACTGTTTCAATCTTAGGACCTGAAACCAATACAACGAAACTACAGTTTGTATTCCTTCTATAACTTCGTACAAAATTTCAATATGATTCTCAAAGAGAAATTTATAATGATTTTCCCAAGGTCACCTTTTTGGAATGTAATTCAGGGTCTTGCAAAAACCCTAAATGGATTGGATCGTATCTTCGAAACCGTAGTGAAAAAAAATCTAAAATTTGGTTCCGAGCTTCACCAAGATTTCAGCTCAAATGGGTTTTAATTTTAGAGTCTAAAACTTTATAGAAAAATATTTATAGCGAAAATTCCACAATGACATGTTTGAGATGAAATTTTGGAACTTTTAAAAACCTTAACTTCCTCAGATCATATCTCTAAAAATATAGCCAGACAAGATCTGAAATTTGGACCCAAGGTTTAGACTGATTTCTTCTCAAATGGGTTGTTTATTAGGTTTTGAAACTTTTTAGGAAAACAGTTATTGTGAAAATTCCATGATGCCCTATTTGGGCCAGGGAAACCCTAGAATTCAAAGCTCTAATACCAAATGTTATGAAACCAGCTCACAAAAAGATAGAAAAGATAGATAAACGCCTTTATATAGGAGTCTAAGAGGTCATAATGTAATCAAAGTCGACATAACAATAATAATTTAAGGGCACAACAATAACAATAGTGGGCTTCTATGGGGCATAATAAAAACAATATGGGGACTACATGGGCACAACAATATAATAAGGGGGTTGCACTAATAACAATGAGGGGTTACACTAGTAGTATAGGGACCTAACAGAGTCCGTCTCAGGGCTTCTCTTGGAGCTACATTGTAGACCATTGCTAGCTGAAGCATGCTTCTCTTAGGGCATAGAAGGAAATTCAAAGAGGCTGAGAGAAGGTGGAAAATAATGGAGTTTTGGCTGGAGAATTTGCATAGATTTATCCATAGAGAGGGCAAGTTTTTCCTTGGTGACTTGCAGGCTGAGATTGCTATCATTTTGGAGCAACAATTCATGATTTTTGGCTACAAGTGAAGCATTCTAGTATTTAAGGAGGGCGAAGCTATTTGGGGTCGAATTGGAGGGTCAAAATCAGAGAAAACCCTTTCTAGGTTTTTCGGGGTTTTTGACAAGGATCATATCCCCAAATTTACAAAAATTTCTAGGCAACTTTGAGGGGCCAAATCAGGGTTCCAAGTCAGCTAACAGTGAAGAAAAATTGTGCCAACGTATATTTTTGGAGGGACAAACTATTACAGTAGCTGGACATTGGGACATTGATTACTTGGGGCTTGTAGCTTACCTTGAGAAAACCCAAGCACGCTCCAAATTTTATTGTACTCCAGAATTTTATTTATAATAAAAATTGGCCATTTTAGGTGTTCTAGAGAATTTTTCTATTCATGGGTGTTTGTTAAATTTATTGTGTTGTTAGTTTTGTGCATGTCTTTGATTATCTCTGTAAAATTTCTATTTGGAATATTACATAGATATTCAACGGTACATGGAAACCATTACATATCTGACTCTTATCCGATGGGACTACTATCGAATTTAATGCATGACCAACAAAACAAAGTGTTGCACATATAACACTCCCGTCAGAAAATAATGTTACATTGTCAATTATCCGACGCTAAACTATTGGACTTGCTACTCCATATCGATGGAACGACACGTTAGAGATATAAAACCCATGTTGCACTAATTAAGTTTAACTTTGATTATCGATGCTTCACCATTAGACTTGATACTCCATACCAAAAGAACGAAGCATTAGAGATATAATACTCCCCTCGCACAAACTTGTTTTACCATCGATTATCCCATGCTACATAGTTGGAAGTACCCATCAGACTAGACTAAAAAATCATCGAATATTTGATTCAAAAGTGGCAATTTTTGGCATCTAGGGAGATGGAACGAACCACAAGTCTCGTCAAATATCCGACGCATGTGGGCATCTCTACCAACAATTTTTCTATCACATATCTGATGCATGTTGGTGTTGTAAAACCAACATCAAAGAGTCGAATTTTAATGACATTTTCAACCATTTTTGGCGCTAGATATTTGACGTTAATCTCATCGAATATATGACACTTAATAAAGTGTCAAGTATTCGACACAATGCCAAAGACGAGTTTCTCGGCTCCAATATGTCAGATAGTTGACGCCAATAAGTCGTAATCTGACAAAAAGTCATCAGATTTTGGCCCCATTTGTACAATGTTTACTTCTTTGGTTGAGTTCTATCTATAAAATTTATTAAAAGTATATGGGGCTAAGGCTCGATTGTTGTAGAATTTTTTTTATAGCAATTTGTATTTATGCAGAGAGGGTTTTCTCCTCCTATTATTTTCCATATTTTTATACTTTAAAATTTGGGTGAATGGATAGTACCTTCATGGCTGAGAAAATATATTCTCCTTACTTCATTTTCCAAAATAAAAATTTGCAGTTTGCTCTCTATAATTTTTACTCTGCACAACCATACTATGCATATACCTAGTCAGGGTTTCATTAATGCTTATTTATAACTTAAAGCCAAGCCTATAAGGCTAAACAATGCATTTTCTCCCTTCCTTTTAGAAAGTGTAACTGTTCAATTCATTTCCTTTAAAATTCAATTATCGTAGGTTGTTGTGTTTACAGTGATGGTTTTGACACCCTTATAATCTTATTCTTCTTGTTTTATTCTATGAATATCTAGTCAAAATTTTCTCTTGTTTATCAAGGCTACGTTGGTGCTCAGGGAATTATTATTATTTTCATTTATCATGTGTGCATACAAAATTATTTTGCTACAATTTACATATAGTTCTGAAAGTAGCTTCATGTTAATTTTTTAACTATTATTTTAGTTTAATAAGCCCAAAACTAGGTTAGGGACCTATAGGATTCTTGTCATGGGGGACCACCAAAAATTTCCTTTAGGCCCTATGAATACTTTTGCCAAGACTATTTTTTCCTTGTCCAATCGATGAGGTTCTCTTCCTTGTTGTGGCCTGAAATAGCTAACCTAAGAATATTTTTCTGTTCTTTACTTATCTGTAATATATATTACGTCATATAATACTACCTTTTGTCATACATGCTTATGCCTTAAATATATGCTCACATTTGCAACCTTCCAACAATTGATAAAAGTATAATCCGCTTTAATAAGAATGTTGTTTTTTGTTTACAACTGTATAATTGAAATCATTCCATAAATAGTCATAATAGGATGCATTCACTGAACTTGGAGGGGAGGATGGTAATGGCATCAACGTTTTGAGGGCTTGCAACTATGTAGTTTCACAGTTGAATTCTACCATTTTTGTCTCAACAAGGCATTTGGATACCCAATCTAGCTCAAAGAAGGTTTTAGATTGCATCGTGAAGCTGTTGGCCATAAATCCCGAAGGGAATCAACACACAATCATGGGATTGACTAACCACACACTGCTAAAAACCCTTGTGAATGGTGGCCTCATTGACCCGAAATCCCACTGTCTCAAGGACATTGCAGCCTGTTCCAGAGAATGCGACTACATCCTTGGATCCCAATACATTTTTCCTTGCAGTGATCTCATATTTATAGGGTTTCTCGAGCCCCATGGCAGCTATGGTATCGGATGCTCACAAGGAATAAGCATGCAAAGATGATCGCAGATGGGACAGGGCAGGGGAAGTTGATCCAACAGGTAGAAATGGTTTTCAACAAATGGAAGGGGTTTTCGACCGCTTACTACTCTGGTAACCCAGATATGGTAGATATCTCTACTGGGAGAAGGGGTAACCACAGATCTATTGTTTTTTATGAAGATATGAGAAATAATGATGGGTCATTTGCAGATCCATCAGTAAACTACAAAAAAACTTATGTTTCTGGTGAGGATGTTGATTTCCAAATTTTTGCACAAACTCCAACATGAAGATCAATTATCCTATGGATTTGAATGGATTCATTGGTGAGAGATATGAAATTGGTGATTTATAAAAAAAATAGTCTTCCAACAGATCTGCAAAACCTGATGTATGCGGGAAGATCCATGCAGGACCATAGGCGCTTACAAGACTATGACATAGAACAAAAGTCCTTGATCATCATTAACTTGGTGTTGCAGGGGGGGGGGTCGACATGATCTAATATCCCAAAGGGCCTGGTGTTAGCTAAAGGAAAAACCAATGGAATGGATCTACATCATTTAAATATGCCCTCAAAGGAAATGTTTCAGCATCAGGTAAACCTGAATAAACCCTCATCATTCATGGGACCTATATTGTAGAGAAGATGAATGAAATTCCAGAAATGACAGTAGATCTAATAGAGATCAATAATATTTGTACAACATATCAGTCTCGGGAAATCATCTGCAGGTTCAACGGTTTCTGGCTAAAACTTTTAGATATTTTTCAATGGATATTTATGACTTAGACGGTAAATTGTTGGATTCACTTATGCTCAAAGGATTTCTTCATAGTAAAATTTGAACCATCGGAGATCAGAGATCAAGTTTTACATGAGGGTCCTTGGTTATGGGGAAACGCAAGATTATTTATCACCCCATGGTTCCCATATTTTGATGCTAATACAATGACACTCTCCAAAATACCGATGTGGGTAAGATTGCATGAATTAGCCATTCACTTCTGGCACCCAAAAGTACTGGAAGGAATCGACAACATGTTGGGGAGATACATCAAGTTGGATACACAAAGGACAGAAGAAGAAATTTATACTTTTTCCAAGATATGTGTTGAGGTAGACCTTGGTAAAGGACCACCTGATCATATCCCTTTGACACACAACAATGAGTCCTTAGATTAGAAGAACACTGCATTTAGTCGATGTCGTCTCTATCTTCAAACTGGACATCTACAAACCACATTTACTTTGGAAAAGAAAGATCCCAGGAAGAAAAATAAACCTGTCAAAAATCCAAAGGGATGGCATTTCCCAACACCATAACCCAACAAAGAAGAGGAAGAGGAGGACTTGGGACCCCCCATCATTGAGGAAATACCAAATCCACAAACATCTTCAGCGAATGAAGAATTGATCCAACACGAAACAGGGGGATTAGTTTCAAAAAATCTAAGAGAAAAAGTTCACTCAGGCTAAGAAATGTCGAAGGAGAAGGAGGTAACATGATTCAAATGTCCTTATACATCTGCGAGTTTAGACTCAGATAAGGAACATCCGAGGAAGACAAGAGAATCAACTAATTATTGTAACAACCACTTCTAATTAAGGAGGATGGCGAAAAGTAGAAAAGAAGAAAGGGAGAAAAGGGTGACTAATATTTTTTACTTAATTAGATTTTTTGGCTTTGTTTCAATGGGCACCAACTTTTTGAGTGGTGCAACTTGGGACAGTAAACGAATGCACTATGTGCATCTACTTATGTAACATTTTATAATTTATAGAAAGTTACGATTTTTCCACAGAAAAAGGAATGTCGTTTGTCTTCAAACAATTATATACAACCCTATCTTTACTTTTTCTTTTTCATACCCACCTCTGTACTAAGTGCTAAGGTTGAATCTAGTCACCGTTCCTGTTCAAATCCTTTAACAATATCTTATGTCTCAATGCCTATATCCTTCCTATAATAGATGAGTCCTAATATACACATTTATAAAAAGTAATTTCAATTACAAACAGGTTAGAAAAGTTCACCCATTGACTACTCAAACACATATAAGAAAACAAGAAGAATTATGTTGTGATTTCCTACTTAAAAACCACCCATAGTTCTAAACTACAAAATAGATGTAATTAATATAGATTCATTGCCAAGTAATCATATATACTTATTTATGAGATCTTTGAAAAATATAATAAAGGCTTCCATTCTCCTCCCAACCATGAAAAACACTTCTCAGTGGTTCACCCCTGAGCTTTATTGCTAACTACCAAAAGAACAAATTAGTAAATCTTTTCTTTTTTCACACCTCCTTGACCCCTACTAGCATCCTGCTAATTTTTAGGTATATGTATAATACTTCTCTCCAATTGTTCCTTTCTTTTTTATCCATACTACCCTTATCTCCCACAGTCCCCTTAAGTTAGTTCCACCTCATGACATTTATCTCTAGTCATGAATTTTTCTTGGTGATTTGCATAGTCAACAATCCAACTATGGCAAAGGAAGAATTTCTTCTTTTTTCCTACCCCTTCTTGGGCATAACTAATTTCAATTGTTTTCCTAGAAGTTAGGAGTCTAATCTCGCATGATAGCCCTTAATATATTTTCAAGAATGTTAACACACAAAAAAAAAATTCATTATTTTTTTTAAGTCAATAACTATTAACATTATCACATCAAATTACTTGTCCCACTTTCACTTTGTAGTCACATGATCAAATTAAAAGTCAAAGTAAATTTACCATGGGGTATTGCAAAAATTTTATGTGATGACCATAAGAAATTTAATGGCACAAGCATGCCTAACTTACATTATATCTTGAGAAAAAGATATAAATGGCTCCAAGGGCTAGACTTCATAGGAAAACCATAGACCATGCTTACTATATGAGGCTCAAGAAATCACAATAATATTCAAGTGTGCATAACCAACAAATCCTCACATTATTCTTAAATTAAGTTATGATTAACTCTAAATGAATCTTTATTTAACACACAACACATGATTTACCTTCTTATCATGGGAGGTGGTCCATAGTCTTAAAGAAGGAAAAGAGCCATCAAATTCATAAACATACCAGTTAGATGAAAGAACTTGTAATAATAGGTTAACTGAGGGACTTCGAGAAACCAAACATATTCATATAAATAACCCTATATCATGATGATAATAGCAATCACATAGTTCCAAAATTTCAACATAACCTTATGGACATATGAGGTTAATCATTCATCATGAACATGTAGTACTCTCAACAACCTTCCATGGGTAGTGTTGAATAATTAAGTTACAAATGACATATCAAAAAGTTTCATCATCCACAGTTTAAATGGATACAAGTAATTATAGTTATATGTTTAAATTGAATTGGATGGAAAGTGAATGAGGGACTTCAACTATCCACCCAATCATAGGACAACTACACCGCAATATTTCTTGCAATTGACCACCCTTGAGTGAATTAAAAGTCTGAGAAGATATATGCTTAAGGGAATTTCACACCAAAATCCAGTCAAACAATCAAGAGGAGTCCACTGTCTAGGTGGTTTATCAACTTCTCTATGGAAGTAAGCACCATAATGACTCTCTTCCTCTCTAATATTAATCATAGGGATTCACCCAAAGCTTAGCTGAAGTATTATTAATTCTAGTAGATTGAATACACTATATAGGTGTTTTATCAACTTTATTTTCAAGACAAGAACTACAACAATCTATAGCCCAATGTCCCGATGTTTTATCAACTTACTTGGTAAGCACTAAGTCATTTATCAACTACCTCAAAAAGCATTTAGTGGCTTATCAACTCTTTTCAACAAGCACCATAGTGGCTCAACTTACTTTCCTAGTAATTTATCAACCTTCCAAGCACTCGAGTATTTTATCAGCTCATTTAGTAAGCACTAATTGGTGTATTGACTCACTTATCAAGCACTAAGTGGTTTGTCAACTTACTCAACAAACACTAAGTGATTCAACTCTCTAGTGAACCTCCCACTAGAAAATCAAACACAAGCACATGATCCAAGGCTCAACATAATCATAGGGAAACTTTCCCCAATCTAGAGCATTGGCTCAAGGATATTTCTTCTTTCTCTGCAGCTACTCAAGTGTTTCTTCTTTTGTGCTTTTCTCGAAGTTATGTCTCTTGTCTTTGCATCCCATTGCGCTCCCCCTCTCATGTGTTAGGTGTGTTCTAATTTCCTTAACTTCATCTTTGTTTGGATGATTCTTCTCCCTCCATCAAGTTCGACGAGGAAGGGGACAGTGTGGGCACCATCCTCTACTCAAGTTGTCTGTATCAAAACTTTACTACCTATTTTTTATGGTCATTCAATGTGTTAGTGTGATATGTAATGGACTTAAATGAGGTGAGTGTGGTATGATTTCAACACATCATAAGCAACCTTTCCTCCTTAGAACTCTAAACCCATGTCCTTTCCTTTAGCTCAGTCGTTAGTTGCATTTTTTTGATAATTTACATAAACAAATTCACATAGTGACATTTACATCAAGTGCAAAGAACTACAACACTAAATGGTGAAGTGTACGTTGGAGAAAATAAAGTTGTGGTGGTCCATTAAATAATAACATTAGCAACTAAATCTAGTAAAACTTGACAAATTGTAATTATAGCACTTCTCTTTCATAAATTTAAGATGCTAAATGAATTTCATACATAGTAACCAATTAAACTTGTTTAATTAATTAATAATATATAATGCATCTACGATAAGATGAAATTACACTTGGTAAAATTATTATTTATCTTATAAAGATAAATCTTCCACTAGCACTCCAAATCACTATGCAATCTATACATAGAATTTCATGTAGCCTAACCACTATTAAATCTTTACCATAACCCCCAACTTATCTCACCTCCACATTCTTTACCATAACTATAAAAATATTTTCATTATTTTACACCCAAAAGTATCTCACCTCCACATTCTTTACCATAATCATAAAGATATTTTCATTATTTTACACCGAGAGAATTTCTTTGCGGCTAAGTATAGTTTACATATTTTCACTATTTTACACCAAATGAATTCCTTTGTGGCTACATATAGTTAAAACAATGTTGTTGTAAACTTTTAAAAGATATCAATATTAATTCTATTTCTATCTAATCATGTTCAATAGTATACATGGGTCATATATTAATAAATATTGAATAAATATCTTTGGCCATAAGAAATAAAAAAAAATGCAATTGTGCGAAGAGATAGATATCTATCTAACCTTGTTCTATAATATTAGTGCTTTCTAATCATATATTCATAAATATTAAATAAATGTTCTTACACCTAGAATATAAAATATACAATGATGTCAAGAGATGCAAAAAAAGGCTAAGATAAGCTTGCTCTCTAATGTTTCTAAAAGAGTTAATTAGTTTTCTAAATATTAGTAGTTAGTTATATATGAGCATGTGGTAGTTGGGGCTTCATAAAATAAGAGATTCAGATGTTGCCGTAATGACATATATAATGAGAGTGATTTTCCTAACTAGAGAAAAGAAAGACCAGTCATTGTTATGGTGCTATTAAAACTTAATACTTGAAAAAGTGTAAAATATGAATTTTTTGAAAAAAAATATTGTTAACCTATCTCTACCAAGTTTTAAACCTAATTAACAAAAACGTTAAAATTAAGATAGAAATAAAAATACCATAATAGTTGCTACCCCTCAATTATCTATTTTTTTTTTTTGGCAAAAATTCTTTTATTAAAAAGACAATGCAGGAATGTTTGTTGCAAATCCAAGCTTACAGCAGACAAGTGCCTCCCCCCAAGAAACCGGAAAATCCCTGGTAAAAAGGGACAATATACAGCTACAGGTGTTGGAAGCCTGCTTTTATGAAAAGAGAAACACAATATTTTCCAGGAAGAATCATCGTCTCAGAATTGGAACGTAATAGTAGAAGATGCTTGAACGATAAACAATTGCAATAAGAATCAAAACTAATCGCAATATGAACGTATCAAGCATTTCCATGGTTATAATTTCGAATAAATAAATAAACTTTCCAGTTGGAAAAAACGAGTTTTATGCATGTGGATTAATGGTTTAATGGTTAAGTAGGAAGGTTGGGTCTTACCAGTCTTGTTTCTAATCTTAAACAAAATATATAATTGGAAGTTTTTTTTATTAGATACATCTGTAGGGACAAAAATATGAAAGCTGATTCTTTATCTAAATTGGGCTTTTTATCTTCTCCAGGTTTATGGTTTATGCAGATTTTCTCTGAGGGGGAAATCTTTCAGATGCACGAATTTGCTCTCCCGGACTTCTAGTTTTGCTGGTCTTCCTTGGTTCTATTTTGATGCTGCTTCATATCTTCCTCATTATCATGTCTTTCTGCATATGTATTTAGTGTGTGTCTGGTTGGCGATTTTGCTTATAGCCTCTCCATAGTTTATCCAGATCATGATATTTTATAGATCTATCAGAACTATGTTGATTAGTTTCTAATTATTATTAGTTAGATATGCCCTCATGTTGATCCTTTTTTGACCAAATGTTTTTTTGGGTCATCTCAGATGTAATCATTATGAAACTCTTATATCTCTCATATAATATATTACAGCTTTTTAGTCCTGAAAAAAAATACTAACAGTAGGATTTTCCAATTAAAAAAAACTTAAAAAACAAATTATGATATAATATCTGCTCAACATTAACCATAAATCTTCCAATTTATTATTATAACAAGCAGGCTTCAGATGATAACAAGCAACCAATTAATAGCCTCAGCACCTGGATTCAACCCTTGACCCTCTGTATATATGTAAAAAATGCGTATCTGGATTAGTATATAGCTTCTAAAAAAGGATTCACACCCTCATTCTTATTTAAGATAGTCCTCCTCTTCAATAACAGCATACTGATAACGCATTTATCACTGCAACAACCTTTGCTTATGGTAAATTACTTTCCAGAGATGAAAAATAGGAATTCTGTTGTTTCAAGGATTGGGAATCCTTGTTTTCCTTGCAGGTTCAGCCACTAATAGTATTCTCACGACATCTCGCATGGATGGCCGGTTATTCGGACACCTACTGGTGCAGAGGAGAGCCAATTGGAGTACTAACAACAGCTCTTTTTGGCCCCAGTAACATGAAGCCACAACATGTTGATCTAAGACCTCTGAAATTCCTTCCTTGGCCCGAATTTTACCCTTGACCCACTCTACAATGCTGGTGGCATCTCCGAATTCTGGATCGATGGCCATTCTTCCTGTCAAGAGCTCCAGTAGGATCACTCCAAAGCTGTATATGTCACATTTCTCCTGGACCTCAAGTGTGTATGCACATTCTGCAGAAACCCAAAAGATGCATCAACACCTTCTACTTTCATATGATTCTCAGGTGGATGAAGTTTAAATATTATCAAAATATTTTGCACTTATCAAGGCTCAATATCAAACAATTGTATATAGATACCAGAAATTCTCATTCAACAATCATATACATATACATGAAAATCTCAGGCAAACCATCATAAATATCTGAAAATCTCATTCAACCTGAAAATCTCAGGTAAAAGATCCCTAAAATCCTTAATCCAGTTAACTTCAACTCAAATGATCTCCAACAAACAATCATAAACATATACCAAAAAAAAGTCTCATTCAACAACCATATACATATTCTTGGAAATCTCAGGTAAACACTCATATAGATATGCTAGAAAATCTCAGTCAACAATCATAAAATCTCAAAGGTAATATTATCAAATATTTTGCAAACATCAAGTTTCAGCATATATCAGGCAATCTCATTGAACACCTCTATATATATAACTAAAAAATTCAAGTTCAATTTACTTAACTGGGAGGTTCATTCTAAAATTTAGTTCTAAGAGATGTGTAAATTTATCAACTATAATTAAATTTATATTTTTTTTAAATATTTCAACAAAAAATTTAAAGTGTAAAAATTATTATGAAGATTATTCTGAAATTTAATTTGAAGAGGTGTAAATTTGTCAACTATAATGAAAATTTATATTTTCAAAAAATACAAAAAATTTGAATAAATATACGAGATTTATGTTAAAAAAAAAAAAAAAAATTATAATTGAATATTTTATTTTAATATTATATAACATTTAAAAAATATAATTTTTAAACAATGAAAAATAACCACAGTATTATGTAATTAAAAAAAAAATTATATTGCAAAAAAATTAATTTTTTTTTAAAATCATATTAAATCAGTTATTTAAAATAAATCTAGCCTATTTATTTATGTAAAAATAATAAATAAATGCTACTTTAAAAAAATCCAGTATATGCATAAAAATTATAACATTTTTTTCCTATTTCGACCTGCTTAAGTTTGGATTCGAAAATTTCCATGGGCGTTGCTGGGGAGGCCCACATTGATTGTTCATAGATTTTTAATAACATCATAGCTCCAGTAACAAATTCACTCGGTTTTGGACCACATTGCCTGCTTAAGACGTTCTATATATATAATAAAATAACTCAAAACAGATTTGCTTTATTCTTCTCTGTGTTAGGGATTTTAAGAATTCTGTATTGAAAATTATATAATATTATATATATATATATTAATTTATAATATAAATGATAATGTAAAAGATTAAATGATTTATCTGTAAATAAATATTACAAATTTGAAAATAATTTTTTCAAAAGAATAAAATATATAATTATGAAAGAAAATATATAATTAATAAAATAAAATAAAGTTAGTTTTAAAAATATGAAAAAATATAATAAAAAAATTAAAAAAAAATTATAGTTTATTTAATTTTTTAATATTTTTTATTGAGTGTATATAGAGTAAAAATGTGATAGGCTGTTTTGTTAAGGTACTATATAGTTGGCTTCAAATTTAGTGGGTAAAAATTTAGCTATGTTAAAGGGTAGTGTAGCAAGTGATTTTGATGGCTTGGATGGTCTTGGGTTGTAGCTACTCAAACGACAAATTAGCGGTACCAGTCATCTCAAGACTTACATTACCTAATAAACTATCTATATAAAAATTTAGATTCAATATATTTAAATACAATATGTCTTTATTAAAAAAATAATTTACTTTTTTCAAAATTTTATTTACCTATTCTTATGCTGCTAGCATGGAAGTTGTTATTGATATAGACTTTGGATCTCCCAATAGAAAAGACAGTTGAATTCCTCTCCCCTATATCAAAAATTAATTTACCTTTTTCAAAATTTTGTTTACCTATGGGGGGTTTCCAATAAAAAATAATAATTTGCTGCCTTTTTTAGAATTTTGTTTAATTTATTGTGCTTTATATAAATTCAATTTTTTTTTGAAGCCCCAAGAGTTAACTCAATCCATCAAGTCAGGGCCTCGCCATTTGGGAGGTCACAAGGTCAATTCCCGAAAGCTCTTGGGGTTAGGTCCAGTTTGGGAGGTCTCAGGGTCAATTCCAGAAAGCTCTTGGGGTCAGGTCTTGTTATAGGCCTAGGGGCGTCAGCCCTAGATTTTCCAGTGAAAGTAGTTCCCGAAAGCTCTTGGGGTTAGGTCCAGTTTGGGAGGTCTCAGGGTCAATTCTAGAAAGCTCTTGGAGTCAGGTCTTGTTATAGGTCGAGGGGCGTCAGCCCTAGATTTTCCAGTGAAAGTAGCACCACCTGGTGACCGAAGGTGTTGGTGAACCACAACATAAAAAAATAAAAAAATTATACAACTTAAAAAAACATGTAACTTAATTAATAAGGGTTGGATCTGTCAAGTCTTACTAGCACATAAATAAATAAATAATAAATAATAAATAAAAATAAAAATTTATACTACTTAAAAAAACATGTAACTTAATTAATGAGAGTTGGATCTGTCAAGTCTTACTAGCGCAACTGGTTGAGGATGTCATCCACGACTTAGGGCTAGTGTGGCCCGATCCCAAGTGATTTTGATGGATTAGATCAACGATTAGATGCCCCTAATCATTGTTTTCAAGCCACGACTTAGGGCTAGTGTGGCCCGATCCCAAGTGACTTTGATGGATTAGATCAATGATTAGATACCCCTAATCATTGCTTTCAAGCCAAGAGTGAAGCCTCGAGCCTTGACAAACAAAAGAAGAAAAAGTAAAAAAAAAAACAAGTCGAATCTAGGAATTCTGGAAATGCATGAATCTAGTTTCAATTTGTTGAGTCTATTTTAATAGTGTTTAGTTCTTTGAATAAATGGATATATTATTGCTTTCAAACAATTTTAGATTTTTTTTTTTTTAATTTGTTAATTAAAGGTTTTTGTGTAACATTTTGTATTTGATTATCTCTTTTCATTATCAAAGACATGGTTTTAGAAAAACATATATATTTTTACAATTTCTTCTTCATTTGCGAATTTAAAATGACATTTTTATATTATCAATTAATTAGATGGTTAAAATCTAGTCTCAAACATATTTTAAACTTTTAATTGGTTAGTTAAAATATTTAATGCAACATTTTGTATGTGACTATCTCTTTTCATTAAATTAATAATAAGAGAGGTGTCTTGAAAATCACATGTCTTTATAATTTTTTGTTGCTGTTAATTTGTCAATTTAAAAAGATATTTGTATATAGTTAATTTAGCAAGATTGTTAGAATCTAGTCTCAAACATATTTTAAAATTAATAAAATGACTAATTAAAATTAAAAATACCTTCAATTAGTTAAAGAATTAATAGATTAATGCTCTGAATTCCTTTTATTCCTTTTTTCTAAACCAACATCTCAAATATTTTATAACAAAGGTTTCATTCCAAAAATGTGGATAACTTGTCAATTTTTGTGCATCCTTAAAAATTTGTTAAGTAAAAAGACATTAGAAATTATATATGAAATTTTCTATTTATTTTTTTCCTAAATAGAAAGCAAACGTTTGCCTATTCTCACCCTTTTTTTGCAATAGATCCTAAATCAAAACCCTATTTGAAAGAACTAAATATAAGAAGATCATAGTCATTCTTCTTGTTCCCTAGTTATCATTACCTTATAACCCAATATTGGAGAATACTTCCTAGAAGCCTTATTTTGAGCCTATGTTAGGGACTCTTGCATTTTCACTAACTCTTATGTAGCCCTTTTTAACTTTGCTACAAACATATTCCATCTTCTTCCCATTACCCTCTAAATGCAAACTTTGAACTCATCTCTATCGTTGTGTCTAGATAGAAGTAATAATGACATCCTCAGTTCCATTTACTTTAAATATACCTTAACCATGTAATAGTGACATCCTCAATACCATTTACCCTATGTTGCCAAGAAACGTGGGTTCGGGGACGGGTACGGGACGGGGACGGGGACGTCATTTTCTGAAACAAGGTGCATGGGTTCGTCGGGGGTATATTAT
>APFE030792517.1:470763-520128 GCA_000404065.3 Pinus taeda
TTTAAACAAGAAAACTAAAATACTTATGATTTAAAGTTTAAATATTTAAACATGCACATCAGTGAACATTCAAAATTCACAATGAAATTCCAAAATTTCTAGTGTTATATCAAGTGCAGATTGGAGTTTACATATTAATAAGAATCATGATATATGTCCATTGTCATTCTACATTCAAAATTTGCCTTACAGCATCTCCAAACAAAAACTAGGAAATTTTAAAATACTAAAATAAAAATAGCTAATAGTGAACAATAGCTTCCTCAAGCCATGTCATCAACATCACTCAGATCTTCAATTAGCATGCTCTCCAAGTAGGAATCACTCTCATCTTGAGGCTCTTTTTCATCCATAGCAACTAGAGGTAACTCAATAAGGCCATTTGGTTGTATCTCCTCGCCCACACACATAGCATCATTTGTGTATTGGTCCCATCTCTTGAAATGACCCTCCTTGTAACCAAGATCTTTTTGAGATATGAGACAAAGTGTGCTATGAATGTACACTAAGTTCTGTGCCTTCTTTTAGCCCAACCTATTTCTCTTTACCGAATGGATAAAGGCATAAGTACTCAAATTCCTCTCGAAAGACGCAGAACTAGCTACTTGGAATATTAGGGGAAGCCCATTAAATTAATCAAAATTTTAAAAATAAAAACTAAAATGAACTCCAAAGAACCCGATTTTGGGGTTCCAAGTACCCATCATCAAGGTTCTTCATACCTGTCAAGACAAAAGACCCCAAATTTTTTTAATGGAGAACCCAGTTCTTCATAGAAGAACCCGGTTCTTATGGGTTCTTCTCAGAAGCACCCGTACAAGAATCCGGTACTTGGGTTCGAGAACCCCACCCCCGGGTTCGGGAACCGTGCAACATAGCATTTACCTAAAATATATCTTAACCATGTCAATGTGACAACCATATAAGGGGCCACACTATAGGGTTGATATCTATTTTTACTTGTTCACCCTTCCATACCTTCCCAGCTAAATTGCTTACAATTATTGGAAAATCCAAAACTAATGTCTTCCAACAATTTCACACATTTTTATATTCTTCTTAAGAATTCTTACCTAATCAAAAAATTATAACTTAACACAAGATACTTTTGTATAATCACTTTCTTCTGTAGACTATTTTTTCTCACATATTGATACATTTTATATTGTAACCACCCATATCTTTTGGTTTGGTTCTATCTAGTCATTGTTACTTTCACATTCTTCCATAAACTATAAACTATGTTTAGTGAACAAATATCACAAAGATTTGGTAGTTCAGGATTTTCCTAACAAATGGATATGTTTTAGATCCCAAAAGCCTCTAACATTGGGTTTGGCTTTATCTAACCACATAGTGAGATGAATCGCTTTGACTATCATTATTTTACCTTTAGATAAAAAAGTAAAAACACATTTTTTTTTTTTAGCCTTTTCAGGATGCCTTTTGGAATACATGCGAATGTGAATACATAAGTATAACTTATAAAACAAAATTTGCTAAAATTAGCCTACCCCATCTAGAGCGAAACATATTATAATAGTCAAAGAATCTATAATATTTTAGAGCTTCCTACAAGTCTAAAGCTCCTAAAATTATACTAGCTAACCTTTATCAATCCATCAAAACTAAAATAGATTTTTGTGCATTCACCTCAAGCTACATAGAAAGTATTTAAGATCTCTTGAAACTTTTTAGCTTAACATTTGGAAACATTTAGAAACAACAAAATATCAAATAAAATGTGAGTCAAAAACACAAAACCAGTCTTTAATCCTTGAATATTGGCTTTTCTTTTTGCTTCTTTTCAACACTACTCAAACTGTCAATTAACAAGAGAAACAACATGAAAGATAAAGAACATCCCGTGAAGAAAAGAAAATGAGTGTTTCCTCATTTACCAAAAAAGCACAATTCATTGAATTGAGACATCTCATGATCTAATTTACACTAGAATAACTAAATTGTATATAAATCAATTTAACTTTATATACTATCTATTTTGTCATACACCTATGATAAATCTATCTTTAGGGTAGTCACTATTTTTAAGAGATTTTATAATCTTTTTAAAATAAAATCTTTATATAAAAATATCAAAACTCTCATGAGTTTTCCCACATACCATAAACCAAAACCCTTTTGGATGAAGTTAAAACCATTTCAACCAAAACTATCAAATAAAATACCTTTTCATTATTTAATAAATAATTTATTATTATTGTAAATAAACTATAAATATATACATTGAAATTATCAAATAATAAACATAAATTAATTGATAAGAAGAGCTTCGGCGTAATCACATAAAAAAGAACTTTGTCGACGCGTTTGAACAACTAGTGTGGTTCTCGTAAAACAAGTTGAACTTTAATTTCTTTCCTTAAAATAACTACAATAAAATCACATTAAAACTACATATATAGATAAATTACATTTAAATTATTAAATAAAATTAAAACATATTAAAACTTTTTTTCTTTCACAACCATTAAAACTTATCTTTTAATAACTCATTTATGAATAAAATTGTTAAAATACTTAATTAATTATTTTATAAATATGTCATACATATATATTATTACTTTGAGGAATGTAAGTTCTTAGATTACTAGACCTTGTGGTTTGCCTAACCAAAACTAAGAAGCATTTAAGTTATCAAAATCATATGAGAATAATACTTAACCTGCGCCATCTATACCAACTCTTAACCTAACTAAATTTTTTCCCACAAATAATAACCAACCAATTATCAATTTCTACTCCAAAATCAACCAGTCTCAATTATATTTTAAACCACATAATCTTACAATTAACCATAACTTCGATCGACTACAAACCAATAACAATTACATCTCAATAGCACATCGTTACTCATAATTTACTTGTAATTTTATGATTTTAAACTTTAAAAACCAAAAATAAATAAAAACTCAAAGGTAAATCCTCATAGGCCACGTATTGAAAAAATAAATTCAACCTGAGTAAAATTCAATGGAATAGTTACCTGGAGCGATGTAGCCATAAGAACCAGCAATGGTAGTCATAGGCTCTAAATCAGTTTGAATAAGCTTCGAGTCTCCGAAATCCGCAATTCTTGCATTCATGTCATCGTCCAGCAGAATATTGCTGGGCTTGACATCTCTATGTACAATGACAGGACGGCAATCGTGATGAAGATAAGATAAACCTTCAGCCACTCCCACAGCAATTCTGTGTCTGGTCGTCCAATCCGGGAGCATGCTTTCTTCCCTGCTCTCATGCAAGAGGCTCTGCAAACTTCCATTGGGCATGTATTCATAAAGAAGAAGAGTGTCCTCATTGTTTGAACACAGACCCAACATTTTTACTATATTCCTGTGTCTAACACTGCTGAGAATTTCAACCTCTTCTAATACTGCTCTCCTTCTATCACTTTCTTCTCTATCAATTCTCCACAGCTTCTTCACAGCAATCACTTTGCCTCCTGGCATTTCTGCTCTGTAAACTGTGCCAGTTGCTCCACTTCCCACCATGTGAGCACTCTCCAAACGCTCCAGAACATCTTCTATTGTAAAGCTCAGTTCCTGGAAGGCAGTCATCTTCCATTGGTCCTCTTCAAGCTTTTCCTCCCTGTATTTCCCACCACCATAGCAGCATGTTTTGCCAACTATGAGAATGAATACTGCTAGACCAGGCAACCATATAATCTCCCATATATTATGAATTTTTTTCTTAGTATCTGGAGTGTGATATGAGGAAGAAGTGAGGTAAGGGTCATTTGAATTCATGCATGGAGACTCTGTTAGGACTCCGCCACAGAGACCTGGGTTTCCGGCGAAAACATTACTGTCTATGCCTCTGAAAAGCCCATCTGATGGCACAGGGCCTGAGAGATGATTGAAGGAGACATTGAAACATTCTAAGGGAGCACAATTCTGAAATTCTAGGGGAATCATCCCGATGAGGGCATTATGGGACAGATGAAGAAGACCGAGACAGGGGAGACTCGCCAGTTCAGGAGGGATCACTCCAGTCAACTTATTTTGGCTCAATTCAATGTACACCAGCTTTTGGCATTTGACAATGTTTCTGGGGATGCTACCAGAAATCCTATTGCCCTGCAGTTCAAACTTGTATACAATATTGCAATGTGCAAAGGAAGGAAGATTTCCTGATAAATTTGCAAAGGCTGCTGAAAATATTTGCAGGATTGGTGTTGCCCAGATATTTGGAGGAAGGCTGCCTTGCACAGGATTATAAGAAACATTTAGGTACTCTAGTGTAGGTGAATTAAAGAGATCAGAAGGCAAATATCCAGTGAGATTGTTCCATGACATGTCTACATAGGACAAGTTTTCGAGCTTTCCAAATCCCTGAGGAATGTGACCACTGAGCTTGTTTTGCTGAATCCTGACTCTGTGCAGAGTGGGACAATTTGTAAGACTATAAGGGATTTCTCCTGTGAACTGGTTGGAGAAGAGGATAAGTGCAGCTAACTGGTTACCTGCACATAGGTCAGGGGGGATTGGTCCTGTTAATTTATTGAGACCTGCCTCCAAGTATTTTAGCCTAGAATTTCTTCCCAACTGCTCAGGAAGGCTTCCTGTGAAGGAATTGTTCCATATGGCGAAATCCGTCAAGCTGGGCAGGTCACCAATTCCGTTAGGGATGCCTTCACTAAGGTTATTAGCACACAGCTCTAGGACTGCCAGACTTTTGAGCCTCGAAAACATTTCAGGAATTGGTCCAGTGAGCATGTTATATGACAAATCTAATAATTCCAAGCTCGTGATATTGCTTAACTGCCATGGTATTGATCCAGTAAGTCTGTTGTTGTTAAGCACCAACCTACTTAGATTCTGGAACTTACCCAATTCCACAGGCAAGAACCCAGATAAGTTAGCAAATCGAATATGTAAAGACTCTAGCTTTGACAAGTTACTGAGCTGCCACGGAATCCCGCCTGTGTAAGAATTGTATCCGATCTGCATATGCCTGAGCTCTGGCATCTTCCCTAACTCTGCTGGGATCGAACCCGTGATCTCATTGTCCTCTAAATACAGGAATTCTAGGTTGGGGAAGTCACCATACTGGATCGGAATGCTCCCACTAAAGTAACTTCCACCAAGGTTCAGAAACTTCAGCTTACTGAGCTGAGAAAATTGTAATGGCAAGGGGCCAGTAAAGTCATTGTAGTAAGCATTGAACTCCACAAGATTCTGCAAACCCAAAAGGATCTCTGGCAATGATCCATTGAAGGAATTCTGGTTGATATACAGGGTTTCTAATTTGGGGAGTCTGAAAATGGCTTCGCTGATTGGTCCGTCAAAGTGATTTTGGCTGATATCTAAGTTAACAAGGTGGTCAAGCAGCTCCACTGCTCGTGATATTTTGCCAGTGAGATTTTTTCTTGAGAGATCCAGACCCACCACTCTAGATTTATTGTTACAAGTAATGCCAGTCCATGAACAATGTGACAGAGTCATGACGCTATCATTGTATTTCCAATCTGATAGATAACCTAAACTGTCTACCAGGTCTGACTTGATTGCAATTAAGGCCTGGATCTCATCTGAAATTTCATTACCACATGCAAAGCCTGAAAAACAAATGCAAAGAAGTATGAATTGAGTTATCCAACACACCTTGTTGTTGGCCTTTAGATCCATTATGCTGGTTTCAGTTTTTCCAATTCTCACTGCTACCCTGACACTGCTAGTTCATCTCAGGCACTCGAATATATCTTCAATGCATATACCACCCTGCACATTACAATAAATAGTTTCACTGTGCCAACAATACCCAAGCATCTTCAATCATCATAGTGAACTACCCTCTTCGCTCCAATACTGTTTGTGCATCCCATCTGCAATACTACACCTCTTTGCCACACACTATCACCTTGAAGTTGCACTGCATTTTACAACATTCCACACTTTGAATTTAACATTCTTTCGGGAACAAACTAGTTATTCACAATCTTGGTTGCGATATATTCATTGTATATTCATTCAACACTTCAATTCTCTCACGCATTCTACTCACTGCAGTGCTCTGCAATTTCCAATAAAAAAAATGGACTTCCATGAATTCGTTCAACCTGTAATTTATTTGGTTCAAAGAATTTGAACACGGACCGCTTGTAGGTCAAAGAATTTCTACAATCCCAACTAGTGATTCTTGACCAAAATGATGAAATACTACAATCCCAACTAGTGATTCTTGACCAAAATGATGAAATTGTGGGGCGGGCAGTTTGGTCATGGCAAGAGCTAACGAGCATACCATACGGCATTAGTTACATGCATACTCGAAAACCCCATAAAACACTGCCATTATTTTTTATTTATCTAGTCATTGCCGTGTGTTATCGGATTATCGAGTATGCATGTAACTAATGCCTTATGGTATGCTTGTTAGCTCTTGCCATTTGGTCATTGGGAGTGGTAACATGTAATCCAGTTTTTGAACAAAAATTCTTAGAGGAGTCAAACTTTTATGGTATGCTTGTTAGCTCTTGCCTTTTGGTCATTAAGAATGGTAACATGTAATCCAGTTTTTAAACAAAAATTCTTAGAGTCAAACTTCTAGATGCCTTTTGTTTCATTTAAGAATGGAAAATAAATGTGTATATTGGAGAATCGAGGTGAACTGATGGATTTTCCAATCTGTATTTTGGTTGTAACGTAGGTAAAATAACATGTGGAAATTAATAAACTTATCATATAAAATATTAAAATTTATTTTGTGTAATATTATAAATGGTTGAAAGTAAAATGATAAAATAATGTTAAATAGAATGATTTAGATGCATAATTAAAAATGTTTTAAAATTTATTTAATTATAAAAAATTATTATACAGTAAAGTTGTAAAGTTGGTTTTAGTTGAAAATTCATCATTTTTATATTTAAAAAAAATAAATTTATTTATTTTTCTGGTTGGAGGCTTAAATTTATATATAATGATCCGTTGAAACAAGAAAAATTATATATATATATATATATATATATATATAATTTTTGGTTTGGCAGAATTTTATTTAGATTGTAGTTTAAAATATTTTAGAATTGGAATCTTTGTTTTAAAATTTAGTAAAGATATAAAAATATAAAAATATATATTTAAAAAATAAATTTATTTTATTTTTCTGTTAGATGCTAAATTATATATGATGATCTGTTGAAACAAGAAAAATTATTAAATTGAACATGTTCTAGAATAATTATATTTTATTTATATATAATTAATTTTTGGTTTATAGAATTTTATTAAGATTGTAGTTTAAATATTTTAGAATTTCGTATTGGTATTTTTTTTTTAATTTAGTAAAGATAATTTTAAATTGATTGAATTGCAAATATTAAAGGTTAATATTACAGAATTGGGTTGTATTAGGGTACAAGAAGGTCTTGATCTATTTTTGTATTAAATATAACAATATCATCAATTTAAAATTGCAAATTTTTCAAAAATTGGCTTTTCATATTTCAATGTTGATAAACTTAAAAAGGTTGAAATTATAGAATATTTAGTTTTCTTTTTCTTAGTGTTATATATAATCTTAATTTGATGCTTTTTGTTTGACTATTCAATGGATTTATTGAACAATTATCTTGTTTGAAAATGGGGTAACCTAATAAGTGGACAAGCTCATTCCTTTTCTCTAATGAAATTTTCCCCCAAAATTGAAAAGAATTTGTTGGATGCCATAGTTCTATTTTATTGATATTTAATAGCCGTCTTGCTAAATAGGGTGTCATCTAGATGAAAATTATTCTTTTTTGTTTTTACAAGTCACAAAAGGAGTATCTATAATCTAACAATATGTAGAGCAATTGCACATGAGTGGAATCGGTAAACCATTTAATTTATGATCATTACATTCAAATTATATCATGCATTAGTTATAACAACAATTGAGATACCACATCAAATCCTTGCAGATCCCTTTTTGTGATGAATTTTTGTCTCTAATCTAACCAATAATCCCAAAAAAAAAATCTAATCTAGTGGGGAAATCACATCTTAGGGGTTGATTTTTCACCAAAACAATGTAGCTACTTTAATGAGGTAATTCCCCTTGAGTATGGCTCAAGCTTAATGATGAGAAAGAAAACCAAGGACACATGGATACTTTGTAGATAATTCATAGAACTCCCAAACCAATTCTAGTTTAAGAATCGAACTAGTCAACCGTAGTGACATGGATAGGTTACTAATCTTACAACATCCCCAAAACCATTTAAGTTTTGATATGCAATGATCTTATTATCACACTGGCTCTCGATGATTATCTCTAGATAGATGCATCATACGTGGCAGTGGTGTTAGAACACCCCGAAATAAATAATGGCATAGGAAAGTACACTCTCAACCTCATAAATTGACTCAAACCAAGTTAGATTAATAATTAGTCTACTTCCCTAAGATCACAATTTAAATCATAGATTCCTTATTTAGACACAATTTCTCAACATCCCCTCATATACTAGCCACTTCTCTCTTGCAAGCATCTCTTTTTTGAAATTATGTCAAATGCAACAACTCTCTCCAATGTTATCTTGTTCCCTCTCCCTTCCTCCTACTATTATTTGTGGAGCTTAATTATCTTACTGGTTTAGAGGTCTTGTCTTTTAGCCCCGTTTGGACCCTAATTATTAATGGGAGGTGTAGGGGGGCTTTCCCCCCTACTAGTGTTTCCATGGGGTCTAGGGGAAATGGCAACAATTCTTTGGAGCCCCCTCAATGCGAGCTTGAGGGAAACACCCTAGAAGATTTTTTTTGGAAAAAAATGATCACAAAATATTGTAATTCCATAATAAATCTAGATTTTTCATCATTAGGTCACAAATCTGATGGTAGATGTTAGCATATTTTAACCATAGAAGGAAACAATTTTTTATGAGCGAATTGTATTATGGATGTGTATTATTAAGAGAGGATTATAATTGAGAGGGACGAGACTATGAGAGAGAGAAGAGGATGTTCTAGTATAGGTTTTGCACATTGAAATCCCTTCATTTCACTAGACAAAATAAAAGGAAGGACCGACTATTTCTTTGTGGGCATAGCCCAATACAAATGCACTATGTATATTGGTGTATCATTTGAATTGTTTTATTCTATGTTTTATTTCCACATTCATTTTGATTTTATTGCTTTGTTTTTTATTCTTAACAACCAGTATCGATGTCGAAGGTTTATTTGGTTGATAAAACTCACAAGAAAGTATGGTTCTAAGTTCTAGTGGGAGTAATGGTAGGAGAAAGTTTTAGGTCAAAAAGTTTAATGGATAAAACTATCAACTATGGAATATACAAATGAAATATTACATATATAAAAAAGAAAAAAAAATCTACCAGTGGGAAGAATAACAAAGAATCCAATGATTATGAAAGATGAAGAATGGGAGATTCTTGATAGAGAGGCACTGGGAATAATACATATGTGCTTAGAAGCATTGGTGGCTTTTAGCAATTTGAAAGAAAATACAATGGACAATTTGATGATGGAATTGGCTAAACTATACCATAAAAACTAAGCTTCCAACAAGGTATCTCTAATAAAGCATTCATTTAGTATAAAGATGTCAAAAGGTGGGTCCATTGTTCATCATTTAAATTAATTTAACATGGTCACCAATCAATTACGTTTTGTAGGGGTAAAAATTGATGTGAGGTTAGGGCTCCTTTGATTTTTCACTCGTTTCCATAGAGCGGAATGGATTGGTCATGGTTTTGTGTATTTTTTACTCTAGTTCACACACTTGTTGTAGCGGCTACAACCACCCTCCAAAATTTTGTCTTAGCTTTGTTTTGGAGCCTCCCTACCAACCTTTCGTAGTAGCATGTCTTGCTTCGTCAAGTACACAAGCTTCAGCGATTTTCTTGCAGAATGACAACCTATCCATCAGATCTTGTTGCATTCCCCTCACAAGTTGTTCCTCCAGACTTTGTCCAGTTGCAAACTAAGCAACTCCCTTAAGAAATTGTGCAATTCTGGAGGGCAACTAGCCTTCCCTCCAGAAATTGCACAATTATGTCTGGCAGATTACTAGGCTCCAGAATTGTGCAATTCTACCAGTCAGGCTTCATCTAGAAAATTGTGCAATTCTTTCCAACATGACTACTTAGCCAAGAATTTTCACAATCCTGGGCAGTTGCCAGTTGTTCTGCCCATAAATTGCGCAAATCTTTTGGGTAGCTAACCCAACCCCCTTCCAGAAATGTGCATTTTCTCCCAGAAGTTGAGCAGATTGTTGCATGTGGAGCTGAGTTGACCGGTTCCCTTCGAGATTGAGCAAAACTGACTTGCATGCATGGGTTGCTTCTCCCAATGCAACATGCAAAGGAATCCCTTGATTCAAGGATCTACTTTTAATAGCTGGAGGTTACATGCAAGGATCATTTCATAAACCTCCCACCAAGTGTTTCTCTTCCTAGATTTGTGGCATGCGCGTCACATCTTCTATTTTATCAAAACTCATCAATTGGATGCTATAGAGCTCATTCCTCACATCTGCCTTGCAGCTCTGGCATCCCACGTTGCATCTAAGAGTCGTTGGCACATTCAGCTCAACTGTCTTGGGGTAAGCCCGCTGCTCATGACTTGCATCGCATTTCTATCGCTTTTTGTGTTTCACCTTGTATGAGTGTTGTCTACTTCATTTCAGTGAGCACTTGTTGTCGTTTTCATGCATACTAGCTTGTACTAGCATCATTTTAGTTTTCGTTTGCATCTCACTGTTGTCACATGCATGCCACTATTTTGCATGGACGGTCACCATTGCGGCGACTCACTTCACACACATGCATGCTTTCCCATTTTTCAAATCTTGCACTTGTTGTTTGCATGAATGATCATTCACTCTCATTTGCACTCATCTCACCATGCATTCAGACTTCTCATATTTTCAGTCACCCGTTGGCTGGACTGGGCTGCTTTGGCCTAGAATGTGCCTTGCTGGGCTAGCACTGTGCATTTCTGGAAGTGAAGGCTCTACCTTCCCTCTAGAAATTGCACAAGTCTATCTAGGCATTGACCTCTAGGCTTGCATTGCACAATTCTTGGACGCAGTGTCCTGCTGACCCCAGAAATTGCGAATGCAATTTGATGGTTGCATGTCACTGTTGATTGAAATTGCGCATTGTGTTGTTTCAATCATCAGCAGGACATGTTGGATTGTGCATTTCACAGTTCCAGCAGTCAGTCAACCTCTTGATAGCCCGGACTGTGCCTTGCATAGTTTTGGCAGTCAGTCTCCCAACCTCCCTATGGAAATTTCCCAACCTTCATGATCAATCACACATGTATGTTGCAAGTCAGTTTTCAAGTTCATTTTGGTTTTTTACTAACAGATTGCTTGCCATGAGTGTTGCCATTTCTCTAGGTATCGCAGGTGTTCATCTTCCTTTTAGTATCACAAGTCATGATATGGAGGCGAGAAAGAGTATCCTAATTTTACTATGTTTGATTGATGTTTCCATGCCTTATGTGACTACACAAACATAATCCACACATGTACAGTCTGAGGCTGATAAAACAACTCATTTTATTAAATGCATATAACACATCCGCTAGTAGCTGCATGACATCTTGGATAAGTCCAATGCCAAGTACAACCATCGACATGATCAACACATTAGAGAAATTTTGAGGTCTAAAATGGGCCTCCTAAGGAATATTATAAAATAATAGTGGAAATAATAAAATAAGATTAGCTCACCTCATATAGTTTTGGAGGGAAAAAATAAAAAACTACATTTTCAACTAGTATTTTCAACTTATCTCCCTACATTTTCAACTAGTTGTTCCTCCAGACTTTTTCTAGTTGCAGACTAAGCAACTCCCTTAAGAAATTGTGCAATTCTGGAGGGCAACTAGCCTTCCCTCCAGAAATTGCACAATTATATCTGGCAGATTACTGGGCTCCAGAATTGTGCAATTCTACCAGTCAGGCTTCATCCAGAAAATTGTGCAATTCTTTCCAACATGACTGCTTAGCCAAGAATTTTCACAATCCTAGGCAGTTGCCAGTTGCTCTGCCCATAAATTGCGCAAATCTTCTGGGTAGCTAACCCAACCCCCTTCAAGAAATGTGCATTTTCTCCCAGAAGTTGAGCAGATTGTTGCATGTGGAGCTGAGTTGACCGGTTCCCTTCGAGATCGAGCAAAACTGACTTGCATGCATGGGTTGCTTCTCCCAATGCAGCATGCAAAGGAATTCCTTGATTCAAGGATCTACTTTTAATAGCTGGAGGTTACATGCAAGGATCATTTCATAAACCTCCCACCAAGTGTTGCTCTTCCTAGATTTGTGGCATGCACGTCACATCTTCTATTTTATCAAAACTCATCAACTGGATGCTATAGAGCTCATTCCTCACATCTGCCTTGCAGCTCTGGCATCCCACATTGCATCTAGGAGTCGTTGGCACATTCAGCTCAACTGTCTTGGGGTAAGCCCGCTGCTCATGACTTACATCACATTTCTATCGCTTTTTGTGTTTCACCTTGTATGAGTGTTGTCTACTTGATTTCAGTGAGCGCTTGTTGTCGTTTGCATGCATACTAGCTTGTACTAGCATCATTTTAGTTTTCGTTTGCATCTCACTGTTGTCACATGCATGACACTATTTTGCATGGACGGTCACCATTGCGGCGACTCACTTCACACACATGCATGCTTTCCCATTTTTCAAATCTTTCACTTGTTGTTTGCATGAATGATCATTCACTCTCATTTGCACTCATCTCACCATGCATTGAGACTTCTCATATTTTCAGTCACCCATTGGCTGGACTGGGCTTCTTTGGCCTAGAATGTGCCTTGCTTGGCTAGCACTATGCATTTCTGGAAGTGAAGGCTCTACCTTCCCTCTAGAAATTGCACAAGTCTATCCAGGCATTGACCTCTAGGCTTGCATTGCACAATTCTTGGACGCAGTGTCCTGCTGACCCAAGAAATTGCGAATGCAATTTGCTGGTTGCATGTCACTGTTGATTGAAATTGCGCATTGCGTTGTTTCAATCATCAGCAGGACATGTTGGATTGTGCATTGCATAGTTCCAGCAGTCAGTCAACCTCCTGATAGCCCGGACTGTGCCTTGCATAGTTTTGGCAGTCAGTCTCCCGACCTCCCTATGGAAATTTCCCAACCTTCATGATCAATCACACATGTATGTTGCAAGTCAGTTTTCAAGTTCATTTTGGTTTTTGACTAACAGATTTCTTGCCATGAGTGTTGCCATTTCTCTAGGTATCGCAGGTGTTCATCTTCCTTTTAGTAGCACAAATCATGATATGGAGGCGAGAAAGAGTATCCTAATTTTACTATGTTTGATTGATGTTTCCATGCCTTATGTGACTACACAAACATAATCCACACATGTACAGTCTGAGGCTGATAAAGCAACTCAGTTTATTAAATGCATCCAACACATCCGCTAGTAGGTGCATGACATCTTGGATAAGTCCAATGCCAAGTACAACCATCGACATGATCAACACATTAGAGAAATTTTGAGGTCTAAAATGGGCCTCCTAAGGAATATTATAAAATAATAAAATAAGATTAGCTCACCTCATATAGTTTTGGAGGGAAAAAATAAAAAAACTACATTTTCAACTAGTATTTTCAACTTATCTCCCTATTATTTTACTCAATTTTCGAGTGGGAAGGCTCATTGAATGAATAATTTAATTTTTCATCCAGGGAGTACCCATGTTGCATACTTTTGATGGACCCTATTACACGAAAAACGTGAAATACATGAAAAAACATGATTGCAATCACACTTTTTCAAGTAATTCACATTTTTCGTGTAGTAAGGTCCATCGAAAGTATGCAACATGGGTATTAATTGGATTAAAAATGAAATTCAACATCTAATGAGTGTTTCCACTCGAAGTTTGAGTAAAATTATAGGGAGATAAGTTGAAAATGCGAGTTGAAAAGTAGTTTTTTTTTTTACTCTAAAAAGGGTGAATCATCCCCCATGGTTGACATCATCATATTGAATCCTATTGGTTCTTATAAATTTTATTTTTATTGTACATTTTTTATTTGAGGCTCATTTTTTACCTCAAAATTTCTCTAATGACCTGATGTCACACAAAGTTCAGGTAGGCAAAAAAGTTTGGTTGCATTTGTAGAAGAATGCCTTACAAAATCCCATCAAAAGCTTAGGCCACTCTAATATGGGAATCACATCATCACCAAGATTATGTAAGAAAATAATTTTGAGCTTAAAATTCTCCCATTCCTTTGCCTACACCTAGTGTTCAATGTGGATCGCCTTCAACCACACTTTCTGCCATTACTGGACACATCAAACATTATAGAATAACTAACACAAATAGAGATAAACCCAGACTAAATAGAACAAGCCACGACTAATCAGATCATAGAAATGCAGATCAAGGACACTCGCCAACAAAATATCCAAATAATCGGGTTGTCAAAGCTGGCCAACTCTTGCACCCAAGGCAAGTGGCTCACTAGGGACCAAGTTCGGCAAAAGTTTCCCCATCTCATGGAGGCACTCAACGCAAAGGGAAACATTACTTCCTAACTGGGGAAGATTGATCCAAGTGGATATTGGTGGACACCTACCTATTCCACTTGGACCCCCACCATTTTTTCTTTCAATTTCCTTATTTGTAGCACAATTTAATATTTTTAGCAGTTTTTTGGGTCCTCAACTTCCAGAGTCATTTTGAGGCCCTAAACGACGGTTTTTTGGAAAATAAAAAAACCCATACTTTACATCAAGGGTTTTTAGTTGAAACTTGTAGTCATCATATATATATTTTTAACGAGGTATCATACGCATCAAACAAATATCCCAAAGTTATGACCCTGGGAAGTTGATGTACCAATTTTCCCCTATGAGGCCCACAGAATTTTGGTGCTTCATCTCCTAAGGTTAGGTTTCTAGATGTTTAGGGTTTTCCATTGCTTATCAATAATAAATAGGCCTTCAATCCTCATTTTAACATAGCTCAGAAGGCATGTAGCTGACACATCTCTTCTCATAGATAAACTATAGTCACCCAAGCTAGTTTATTTCCATTCTGCATGTAAACAATTTTCAGTACTTTGTTATTAATGAATCGAATTTTTGTTTTCACTATATCTATGTGTTTTGTTTTATATCTATATTTTATTTCATTCCTTCATAAATTTGGTTCAGTGGTATCATAACGGTTTTCTCTTTCTTTGTTTTTTTGTGCATGTCCCCAATGAGGTCGGGGTACAAGGAGTTGGGACTTGAATTGGTTGAGCCTTCGCAAGACTGTCCCCTTCGACACCAATGACCTCCCATGGTAGAAGAAAAGAAAGACAAGGGAGCATAAGATCCTATCAAATTGTTTATTGAATAAGCCCTCAAATGGTAAAGGAACAAGATGATGGAAAATTTTTCCTAGATCCTTCCGCAGATGCCCACTGGCAATGCATCTTCATCTAGCAGTCATTTCAAAGGTGTTTCCCCCTACAAGGTATAAGTGAACTTATATTTCCCTACATTCAAAGGTCAAATAGATGAAAATGTTGTAGATAAATGGTTGAATTTGTTGGAAGGTTATTTTTTGGTCCATAGTTTCTTCAATAGGGAGAATATTACTTTTGCACTACTTAAGGTTGCCCCCCATGTCAAGGGCTGGTAGGAAAATTATTGTGAGAAAAGGTTCAAGGAACCATCTTTGTTTGTAGCTACCTCCTCTTGGAACTCTTCCTGAGATGTTGTCAAGGAAAAGTATTACCTCATGGGGAGCTATGAGGACAAGTACATAAAGTGGACCACACTACGACAACAAAGGAACCAAGATGTGCATGAGTTCACAAATATTTTTTATAATCTACACACAAAGTTGGGTATCAAAGATTGTAAGAGACATCTAGTGTTCAAGTACTATAGTTGACTGCACAAATACATTCAGGAAGAAATGGATTTCCTGGGCATCTCCTCGCTTGGTGCAGCATACCGATATGCTACCAAGACTAAGCAAAAATCTAAACAAAAGAAGCACGACTTTGGATCTATGAATCATAAGCAGGGAAAGAGCACCCCCAAACCACAAAAAAATAAAAATTCAAGGTGGAGTGACCCAAGACAACCCATCTAAGCCTCAAGAAAATAATGGCACCACGAAGACAAAGAAGAACACAAGAAAGTGATGTTAGTTCCATAAGAGCCTCACTCACAACACAAATGAGTTTCATGTCAAGTAGTCATTAGTGGCTGAGCTGAAGACTTTAGAGTCTAATGCATGTTATGATTCTAAGCTGAAACCCAACAAGGGGAATGGCAAGGGGAAGCAAATTATTGACATAGAAACAATTTCCACCATTGCCACCACCAAGGTCTAGAAGATTGAGCTCGAATATCCAAAGGAGTGGGAGCATCTCTTCCACTCACATATGTGGGTGAATGGTTATGTGCTACAGTTCATTGTCGACAACAGGAGCCAAAAGAACCTCATTTTAGTATAGGTCATGAAGTGGTTGAGCCTACTAACTACACCACACACAAAACCATACACCATTAGGTGGCTTCACTAAGGATGAGATCTCCACTTCATCCAGTAGTGTCGCCTTTCCTACAACATCAAGCCCTTCATGGATGAGGTACTGTGTGATCTTTCTCCTCTTGAAGTTTGTGATGTGTTATTATGCAAACCATACTTGTGGAATCATCATGTTGTGTATGAGTCTAGGCCTCACACTATTATTATTACTTTGGGAAATAAATTATATAGGATAGCATAGGTAGCCTAGCCTATCCCCATATCTTTGATCTCTACTAAGAAATGTAGCAAGATCATCTCCCAAACTAGGAAATTTATTTTCTTTCTAATTTGCTCTCAAAGTAAGGGGAATATAGTATCCATGTCCATGGCCCTCGAGAATGGTTCCCCCACGCAGCAAAAGTAGGCGGATAAGGTCATCCAAGAATATTGGGACATATTTTCCTCACCCATAGGGGTACCTTTGCATCGTCAAGTCAAGCATTCAATCGATATGAATATCAAATCACCTCTACCCAAAGGGACGATATATTGTTGCTCCACTATGGAAAATGAAGAAATCAAGTGGAAGATCTAAGATTTGTTGTAAAAAGGGAACATTATACCAAGTTCCTCACCTTGTGGAAGCCCGATTGTACTTGTATAGAAGAAAGATGGAACCTGGCAACTCTACATTGATTATCAGGCACTAAACAAAATCATTGTTAGGAACAGGTATCCAATCCCTTGGATTGATGACCTTCTTGACCAACTCAAGGGGTCCAAGTATTTCAGCAAGATTGATTTGAAGTTTGGCTATCACTAGGTGCTAATAGAACCCACAAATGTATGGAAGATCGTCTTCAAATTCAAGAAGGGCCTTTTCGAGTGGTTTGTAATGCTTTTTAGGTTGACAAATGCTCCTGCAAATTTTATGAGGTTGATGGATGACATATTGCAACCCTTCATCAACTCATTTGTGGTTGTATATCTAGATGACATCCTCATATGCAACAAGAGTTGGGAAGAGCACCTGCAACACATTCAGCAGGTCCTTCAAACCATATGACCCACAAAATTTTGGCGCTTCATCTCCTAGGGTTAGGTTTTTGGATGTTTAGGGTTTTCCATTATTTCTCAATAATAAAAGGCCATTGAGCCTTATTGTAACATAGTTTAGAAGGCATGTAGCTACCACATCCCTTCTCAGAGATAAGCTACCATCACTTGATCTAGTTTATTTCCATTCTGCATGTAAACAATTTTCAGTACTTTGTTATTAATGAATTGAAGTTTTGTTTTCATTGTATCTCTATGTTTCAGTTTATATCTATATTTCATTTAGTTCCTTCATAAATATGGATCAAGAAAGATCCTGATTTAGCATGTTTTCTTATCTTGGACCACCATTAGAATTTCCCATTCAAATTATTGTATTGGTTCCATAATCCCTGCTTCTAGCATTCTATCCAAGTCCTTGCACACTTTCTCCTTATAAATTGGGTTCAACTTGTAAAGCCTTTGTTTTATAGGCTTTACATATTGTTTCAAGGGGATTATGATCTCTTAAAGTTCTCCTATTATATCTTTCATTTATGAGAAAGTGGTCAGAAATATATCTTGATACTCACGTGACAAATTGGCATTTTTCTCCACTGTCTCATCATTCTAATAGTCTCCAATAAGAGAAAGCTTCAATTTCTTTTTCCTTCCAATGTTTACCTTGTGCATCCTAATGAGCTTGGCATAGTCCACAAATTCGACTTCTGGCCCTACTACTGCACACTCTCCTTCTGTTTATAGTATTTGTAGATTTCTTAGGTGCTCGTATTCTTCATATTCATTAGTGATATTATAACATGCCATGAATTGTTTAACAGACTGAGATTGTCGATAAAAAAACATACAAGTGCTAATGTTGGCATAGTATGGGCCTCTAGTGCAAAAGTACTTTTTTATAATATTTAGCATTTTATCTAGGGTTAGGTCATCTGAATCAAAGCTAAAAGTTATTTTGAAATTATGGCACATTTCTCCCCATTTATTAGTTCCTCTTCACTCTTCAAAATTTTTATAAGAATTTTGGGGGATAGTATCTAAGATGTTGTTGTCGTTGCTACAACACCCTCTAAAATTTAACTACATTTGAATTTTGGAGACTACTTCACTGTCATATCAAGTGTCGCCTCAGTGGTTAAGTGTTGTTTTATGTTGTTTCATATGTCTTAAGTGTCCCTGAATGTTCTCAAGTGTTAACATACTGATTAGAAGATATCTATATGCATTTCATGGTCATAACACCTTTGTTGTTGTAAAATGACACTTTCGGGTTGCAGTCGCACACACTTCACTTATTATACCTAGGGAATGTGAATGAAGTTTCGTTTTGATGTCTATTCATTGATGATTAAGTTTGTGTAATTTTTCTTAATGAGTTAGTATGTGTTGCACATGGTCTTATCTCTAGAACTCATCTTTCTCACCCCTAGAGTGATCATCCAGAATTAGACAAATTTCAGTTGCAAAACAAGCCCATTAAGGCCTAGAGCACATGAGTGCACTCCAAATCCTTGATGGGAGGCCCTTCATTGTTCAAAAGTGCACCCTACATTGTCCTTGAGAGCTGGGTGCACTCCAAAAGCACGAATCCCCTTCGTTGTTCACAAATGCACCCTCCATAATGACTAAGTCTTCTTTGAGAGCACTCCTTTGACTCAAATATGTTAATTTTTCTAAGGGATATAATTTTCTTTGCTTAGATAAATTCATTTCTTCATTAAAACATTAATTTTACCGCATATCATCATTACATTATTCCGATTTACATCATTATTGATCAGCATATGCAGTTATGTATAAAGAAAAACATCATTATCATCAATGCATCGGAACATAAAGGAACAATAGAAGAAAAGCATGCACACATAGAGACACTAGGATTGGTCTGAGGCCAAGGAAAAACCCACTATGGGGAAAATCCTTGTGAAATATTCTTCTTATTAGATTGTCTTCAAATGATTTAGCAAAAGAGAGTAAAATGATCTATATCTTCGTCTATGCAACTAACTAATAAAACAACTATGACATCCATGAAATGAACCTAATCATGCTTATACTCAAAATGTTGATTCTGAGGACTGTAATGTATTGTCACTGTCTATAGTCAACTGTTGAACGCTGTTGTTACTGAGCAGAGTCTTCAAAATACTGAAATTTCATCTTTTAGTCCTACTCACACAGAGGAGGAGTTGTGTGATTGAATATGAAAGTCTTGGATGCTCCTTGGTGAACTGTATGCATGTGACTGGGAAAAGTATGCTTAAATCTGCCTCAAGCCCCTAGATGCACCCTTTAAGCTACTTTTGAGCGACTGAGTTTGCCCAGTCACACCCTTGACCTTGTCCATGTGTCTGGCGACCAAACTGCTCGATCTGCTCCAGAAACCCTAGATGCTCCCTTCAGGATTGTGTGCGAGTGAATGAGACTTCCTAGTCACACCCTTCACCACTCTATGCATGTGTCTAGAGTCAAAATTACTCAGTTACATGTGTACGACTTAGAAATAGAAACCCTAGATTCATGTGAGCTTCAACCTTGCAGTTTTGGATCCTTGTGCGAACTTTCTTCATTAGACTTGTGCAAACCAAGATAATAAAAGAGAAGAGAAGATGGCTTGATCAATGTGTCCAAATGAGCTTGAGGTGTCTTCTATTTATAGGCTTCCATGAGGGTCCACTTGATGTTGAGGCCGACCTGTCTAATTGTACATATACATAGGGTTGACTTAATCCAATATACATGAGTGGGAACATAAGTTCAAAAACCAACTTCTATTTGTCCAAATGAGGTGATATTTATTTCTATTTTGGTCCTCTTGAAAATAGGAACCTATTGAAATTATTATCTTCATTATATGAACTGTCCAAAGTGGAATTTAGTCCAAGTTGCATAATTTTAATACTCCCTCTCAACTAGGGAGAATTCCACCTGCCGATATTTGTTCATCGATCAATATGCCATTCAAGTGCCATCACGTAATGCCACTAATCATCTCTATCATGTAGTCTTCATGCCATGACTATCTCGTATCTCATCATCACAAATCTTCAATGTACATCTCAATTTGTCCCTTACTTATTCCTACTTATTTCTTGATTGTTCCCGCTCATATGCTGAACATTCTCAAATCTAAAAGAAGAATAATTTATCATTGGACTATGGTTTGAAATCTTTTTCAGCAAGCTACTACTCGGAATCTCATCTTCAATCATCATCAGACAAAAAATCATCATGGAGCATGTCTCCACCTACAAACCAATGAGAGTGAGGAAGGTCCTAATGGACACTCTTACCTCAAGTCCATGATAGTGGGGAATATCCTACGAGTCACTCTCACCCCATGTCGAGAAATAAGATATCCAAATACACAAGGGAGCGCATCTCAACCCTGGAATAACATCAGGGAGGGTTATATCAACCCAGAACGACATAGGGTTATCTCAACCCATCCTATTTCCTAATGATATTCCCATCGATGACCCTAAATAGTCATGTGGTAGAACACCTGTACCATAATCGACTTGGATTGTACACCCCAAGTACACTATAAACCAATTGGCCAAATGGGGATTAGTATTCCTGACAAGCCCTACTTGTGTGTATGATGCCAACTCGGGTATACTCTGTAAAGACCAGATAGGGGAGCAACATTCTCTAAATCTATGAAGATAAGGGAGAAACATATCCAACAATATGGGCAACAGATAGGGGTCATACCCTATTTTCTAGAGTTCCCTCAACCCCAAGAGCCCTCTATCTCAATTACTCACCCTCGGAGCTCAGGCAGGGAGGAAGAGTTGGTTCAATGTCCTCGATCAATACTACTCTCATCATACTCAAATATGGTATCTTCTTGTCTCAATAGCAGTTTTTTCTTGTTCACATAGGACATCAAATCAATTATCATGTTAGATGACAAATAATCATATAAATCACAAAGGGATACCATAATTATCCTCCCTTTCAAGGAGGTTCCAATCACAAGCCTAAGCTTGTCTTGAATCTACACTGACTCAAAATATGAAAGTATCTCAATCCCAAATATATATATGGGATTATTTGTCATTTCAATGTATTTATGTCATATTTAGATCTTGATCATACAGATCTCTAAGGAGCTTCTTCATCTAGTCTCACAGCTAGCCATGTTAGCAACATCATAATAAATCTTGGTTGAGTGTAAAGCTATGGACCTTTTTTCAATAATATCATGGTAGATCTCATATTAAGGCAACACTCATATGCTTTCATCAACAATAATCTATATCAACAACAATACATCCATGTAGTCACATATCATAGAAGAAATATCTCAGACTCAAAAACAGAACATTTAATGGCAAAATTTCAAAGAGTGCTTGGTGGAAACTCTATGTGAATGAGGAGGCTCAATCATGTATTTATTCAGGTTCTTATTCACATCATATATATGGATAGATGTTAAAAAATGGAACATCAATGCTTCAATCAACTATTGGTTTCCAAGTCAAGTTTAACACTTTTCAATAGCTTTGCAATATAGAATTTCTTTACCAAATTCCAGAAATAGATGCGTCATGCCATGATACATCATTTAAAGCTTAAGAATCTATCTCCCTCTTACTTAGATAATCATAGGCTCATCACTTAATAATAATAGATCATCAGTATATAAAACCAAAACCAAAATCAAAGTCATACCTTGGAACACATTATCCTGACTTCACTAGATAATAGTCAATATAGACATGTTTGGATTGGGGAGCTTGCTTCATTCAATGCTCTCTACAAACATAACACTTTACCAAACCAACTTGCTTAGATTTTCATAAATCAATATTGTACCATCAACTCATCGAAGTTTAGAATGCATATCAAAACTATTATCAAAGTCATCAATATCACAATATCAATTCTTTCAACCAGTTGAAAGGTAGAGATCATATCAAGTTTTGAATTCAGTTATTATCATGCCAACAGGTTGTCATCTATCATGCAATACCAAGCCAAACTTCATCAAGTCATTCTCATAATCATAATACAAGTCATTTTTGTCACTAGATACAAAGGCATATGCAAGCTCCATCTTAACATTGAATCACAATGTCAATTGTGTAAGGAAAAAGGAGGCCAATACCAAACCATTTTCAAATACCCATATAAGTCATTGGAATTCATTATGCTCATATATCATTGTCATCAAGGAGAATCACCAGTCTTCAAATAAAATCATTAATAATCAGAACAAAACCAAATTTGATATCGTAGAGAGATTTGTAGTCTAAAACATATATTAGTCATCAATTCCAAGTTCTAAGTCATTGTCAAGCATCATGTTAGAACTCCAAACATTGCTCATTTGTATTAGTCAACCAAATCTAGTCAAACACTTGTAACAAAAACTATAAAAATAATGACATATATGTATCCTGGTCACCTGCAAACACATGTTCAATCTACATATTCATATCATAGTAAACATTCGAACTTTTCCTGCTCTTAGATATTTATGTTATTTGCTTCATTCCTGTGGCACCGACATGCTTTAGGTGAACATATATACAAAGCTTCATTTAATTATTTATTATTATTATTTATTTATTTTATTTTATTTTTTTCTATGTTCTGTAGGCATAGTCGCACCCATAAGCCTTCCTCTGTGTGCCTGGGACCCACAACACACTCTTCAATATGTTATGTGAACTATGGTCGAATCAGCCCATAACTTATCTCAGGGCCTAGTTCGCACCCTTGAGATTGTATTTGTGCGACTAGGAGGCTATAGTTGCACCTATAGCCTTTCTTCCGTGCAAACTTGTCTTAGATCAAAACTTTGTTATAATTCAACAATGTCAGATGCATATAAATTATACTTCAACAATACATAATATAAAATGCAAATGGTAATATGAGTAAGAAACTTGAGGAGAGATTCTCCCTCTAAATGGGAATCCACTTCATTCCTCTTCATTCATGTCATAAACCTATTTATACTAATGTCAAGTAATATCATATTTGTTAGATCATCAAATCAAACATATATCCATGACATCAATCTTTCATCAAGTGATTAGACTCAAGGAAGCAGACAGATGTAACATCATATCTCAAATATTTTGAGCACAATAACACTTTCTATCAAGTCAATCCATCAAGTTAGGGCATTCAGTTTCATAGTTACTCGTCATATCAAGACATGATCTAGAATATCAACCTCATAGTTATGCCTTTATCATCAAGGTTACCATGCTTTTCATTATCAATAGGATCAAGTAAGTTCATTCAATATAACTTTATCAACACAACAAGAGTTTCAACTCTTTTTTCCCATTCTTTCATCATGTTCATACAAGAATTATAAAGAGTCAATGAGCTATCCTTTTATATGAAATCCATAAAAAATTATGTATGACAAGTATCAAGATTATCATCTACTAGATTCAAGGTGCTAGCCTTATTTATAGGATCAAGACATTTAACAGATAGATGTTAGCCAAACATCATTTATATCAATGTATCAGCATTAGGTAGCCTCATAGAATTCAAGAAGATCAAAATGTTCAACACCAAGTGCACCATTTCATCATATGAAACAGAAATCCAAGTCACTTTCATATGCATCAACCATTTTATAAAGAGACATTCTCATCATACCTTAGGGGCTTAATAACATAAACATAACATTGAAACAATACTTGTAGTGTTCAAATACTAGTGCACCGTCTCATTAGACATAAGCATCTTGTATCACTTGTTCATATAATGCCTCTTTACCTTTTGCATTTCTATCCATCCTTCCTGCATTTTAAATGATCCTAAAGAAGGATCCACTCATCACATCTCATTAAGGAGGTTAGAAACATCCATATACTCAAATACATATGCGGAAATTATAAACAATAAACATAATAACCAGCTCTATAAGTCCAAACAAAAGTAAGAGGCATCATAAGTCAATAAATAATTATCTTTAATGATAGGTGATCCTCTCCCTATTTAACTAGCCATCACCATCCATAGTCCACATAACAATGTTACCTTTAATCAACCAACCAGGCCTACGAGGGATTATCCCATCTAGGGCTTCATCAAATAATTCACAAGTTCTTGAGTATCTTCACATTGACCATACTAGGTTTCATATTTCATATCTTTTTCTTTCATAATCCATGGTTTATCTCAAAACCTATCCTCATAATATCCATTAAACCCTAATACATAAATTGTCTAAGATTTTCTTCAAACCACATAATTATTTTAGGTGTCTAACTCTTCTTTCTTCCATCAATGGTGTCATCATTGAGGTGATCTCCATGGATTTTCTTCAACCTCGCTTTGATGCCATGTTAAATTTTCTAAGGGCTATATTGCTTTTTTCTTAGATAATTACATATCTTCATTAACACATTAATTTCACCCCATATTATCATTAAATTATTCATATTTACATCATTATTCATCAGCATATGCAACTATGTAGAAAGAACAACATCATTATCATTAATGCAACGAAACATAAAGGAACAATAGAAGAAAAGCATGCAAACATAGAGACACCAAGTAATCCGGATTTAAACAGGAACACAATAGATTACAGAGATAACCATAAATAAAGAGATGCAGCGGAAATAACACTTCATTTCATTAATGGAACATACCGAAATATGCTTACAACCAGAATTGGAAATAAACCAGCTAGGATGATGGTAGCTTATCTCTGAGAAGAGATGTGTGGCTACATGTCTCTGAACTGTTTCGAACTTGTGTTACAATGAGGCTCGAAGGCCTATTTATTATTGAGAAACAATGAAAAACCCTTCACATTCCAAAACCGACCCTTAGAAGATGAAACGCCAAATTGTGGGCCCCGTTTTGGGTAAATTGGTACATCAATTTCCCGGGGTCGTAACTTTGGCCTACGATCTCCGTTTGACGCGTACAATAGCTCATTAGAAATATCTATTCGAGCACTATCATTGTTGGAATGGGCAACATGGGTCCATTGCATGGACTCATGTTGCCCTTGGATTTCCCAAAAAACGTCGTTTAGGGCCTCAAAATGGCTCCGGAAGTTCAGGACCCGAAAAACTGCTAAAAATAGTAAGTTGTGCTACAATTAAGGAAATTGAAAATGCTGAAAGAGACAATTATGGGGGTCCAAATGGGATAGGTGAGTGGCCACTAACATCCACCTGGATCACAGCTCCCCCTCTCAAACGAAAGGTTAAAACAATGGAAGCATTTCTCTTAATGCTATAAAAAGGCAGGGGGTTAAGATCCTCGAGCTGTTTACCTTCATGGAGAAGTTGATGAGCTGCAGAGGGAATCCTCAACTTGAGTTCTAGAGCAAGCTTGGGGTCTTGCACTTGATCCGATGCTTTCACCCATTGAAGCAGAGTTTTTCCCGAGTTTAGCCTGATCAGTATATGGAACAAGGCAGAGAGATCAAAGGGCTGCTTGCTTCTACAAATCTGAGACTTGAGGAGGCGGGAACTTTGAAGGGCCTTCTTTTCTGGAATTTGTCACGGGGGTTTGTGAGGAGATGAGGAGAAGATCCTAAGGTCGTTGATTCTGTCATTGTGATCCGCCCCAAAGAGTTTCCATATGCTCCATCCAGGTCGATTCAGGATGCTTGAAGAGTTCTGAGGGTCAAAAACAGAGTAATGGCGATTCTGGCGGGATGGAGAAGGTATAAATATGATTGAGCAGCCTTTCAGGGCAAAGAATTTCTTCTCAAGAGCCGCCGCCTGGGGAAAAACGAGAGCATATTTTGCATGTTCGTTCTTGTCCAATGCATCTGCATTCTGATGGGGGTTGTTGTATCTAGTTGTAGTGGAAGAGGGCCAAGAATCGGTTGCCCCAAAGACCAGATCGAAATAAAATGGATGGGGGGGAACTCTCAGGAAATATTTGAAATCATGCGAAACATAAATGAGAGAGTATGCCTGCATTCCTTGAGTAGAACGAGTGTCTCCATCAGCGGCAGGGCCGAGCAGGGGCCAGACGGTGGCCGAAAGAAGGGAGGCGGCATTGACTCGGCTAGGGTTCATCTTCGGCACTCCCCTATCAAAATTCAGAAGCCCACTCAACCAATAATACATGCACTTAAGAAATGGTGACCCTACCTAATAGGAAGACACTTCAAGGTAAAAACAAATCATGATAGCCTTAAATAGTTTTTAGAACAAATATTATCTTTAGAAGAGCAACAAAAATGGGTCACAAAGATGTTGGGTTATGACTTTGAAATCATCTACAGAAAAGGGAAGCAAAATGTTGTGGCAGATGCACTCTCAAGAAGGGATGAGGATGTGGAAACATTTCTTTGTGCCATTTATATTATCCAACCAGATTGGATAATCAAAACAAGGGATGAATGGAAGAATGATGAATAAGTGTGGGAACTCATTCAAAACTTACAACAATATACTAGTACATCTGATACATTTAGTTGGAAAAATGATTCGTTATGGTACAAATATCAGTTATACCTATGTAAAAATTCCCAACTCAAATAAAATATTCTTAGGGAATTACACACCTCTCCCTTAGGAGGGCACTCATGATTTCTAAAAACTTACCACAGGGTTAAGAAGGAATTCTTTTGGGATGGCCTTAAATCAGGTATTCAAAATTTTGTGGCGGAATGTTTGGTTTTCCAACAAAATAAATTTGAAACAATTAAGACCCCAGGTCTATTACAACCTTTATCAATTCCAAGCCAACATTCAAAGGAGGTTTCAATGGATTTTATCACAGGTTTACCCAAGTCTGAAGGAAAGAGTGTTATCATGGTGGTAATTAACAAACTTACCAAGTATGCACACTTTTGTGCATTATCTCATCCATTTAAAGCAAGTACAGTTTCTAATGCATTTATGGAAACAATTCAAAAGCTATGGAAACCCAAAGATTATTGTAAGCAACAGAGATATCATTTTCATTGGAAATTTTTTACAAAATTATTTTCTTTTCTTGGTACTCAGTTAGCTCATAGCTCAGCTTATCATCCTCAATCTTATGAGAAAACTGAGATAGTAAACACATGTTTTTAAGGATATATTCATTGCTTTGTATCTAATAATTAGACACAATGGGTCAAATGGTTGCCTCTGGTTGAATGGTGGTATAACACTTCCTTCCATACTCCAACAAAAATGACCTCATTTATGGCACTTTATGCGTATCATCCACCTTCCATCACATCATATTTAATAGAAAACTCTAAGGTTAAAGAAATGTAAGATCACATTGAGCATCAACAACAAGTTCTCCAACTCTTAAAGGATTACCTCACCTTGGCGCAGAATAGAATGAAACAACAAGAAGATTAACAACACAATGAAATAAGTTTTGATGTAGGTGATTGAGTATTCCTATGGCTACAACCATATTAACAAATGTCCCTCAAGCAAGCTAAGAAGGATAATAAATTATCGCCAAAGTATTATGGTCCATACAAGGTGTTGCAAAAGATAGGTACTATGGCATACAAATTGGAGCTTCCTTGCAGCTTCCCGAGTGCACCCAGTTTTCCATGTTTCATGCTTAAAGAAGGTTATAGGTGAAAAGATTCAAAAAATATTTCTAGAACTTGATGAGGAAGGAAAAATCATATTGGAACCTGAAGTAGTTCAAAGAAACAAGAACTCAACAATTACAAAATCAATTTTTCAGAGTATCTCATCAAGTGGAAGAACTTGTTGAAGATTCCACAGGGAGAATGAGAATTTTTATACAAAGCATCCATAACTACTCAAGCATTGAGGACAACACTTTTGAAGGAGAGGGCCATGTTAGGTCCCTATAATACTAGTGATCCCCCCATTACTATTGTCATTGTATCCCTTACTGTTATTGTTGTGGCCCCTATTGTCCCCATATTGTTATTATTGTGCCCCATGGAAGCCCACTATTGTTATTTTGTGCCCTTATATTATTATTGTTAGGTCAGCTTTGGTTATATTGTGACCCCTTAGACTCCTATATATAGAAAGGAGGTTTTGTCATTTGTATCATCCAATAATTGTTCATTTGTGTAATGTAAAGGAGGTTTCCCTCTCGAAGAGGCTAATTTCTAAGTCGATGACCAATCTTTTCTATCTTTTTGTGAGCTGGTTTCATAACACTAGAGTGGGGTTACGAGAAATATGCAATTAGAAAGTGATATGTTGGATACAATGTAGAACGATATTGTGGATGAGAAATAATCAAATGAACTAATGGGAAACCATATTCTAAGTCCAACATATGTGCCCCTTCTATCTAGGGAGGATTAGAACCTAGTAGTGGGCATGGCACTAGACATTAGCAATGTTGGCCTCATACCAACCCCACCCCTTATGCTTCTTAAATACAATTAGGTAACACTACACTAGCTTGTTAATAATGGTTCAAGTTCACCTAGTAGTTAGCTTACTTATTGAGTAATAATAGGAATTAGTCAAAGTAGTCTTAACAATAGTGTAAGTTGAATATTAGGAGTAGCACAATTGGGAGTTATAGCTATTTATAGCAAAAAATAAGAGTTTCATAAGTTTTAGTGCCTGTGATGTTTTGAATTATAACCTAGGAGAATATAAGAGAAATAATATTAGAGTGATGCATTATTTAAAAAATTTAGCCATATGTAAATGCTTTGGAAAAAAACATAATGATCTGCATACCTTGATATAAAACAAACCCTAAAAATGTCATTCTTAAAATCTCTTGTGTAGTTACCTAATATCATTCAAGTAGAATATCCCAATTATTTATGTTAGTAATGGTGTGATCATATTTTTCATTCTATTAAAGGAACTCTTTCTAGACATGCACCCCATCAAGCATAAATCATCCTAACATATATCTTTGAAGTAATATAAATCACCCAATGACTATCCTCAAACGAATTCTCACCCATAGACATGGTGATAGTGTAAGGATCGTATTAAAGTGATATGAGCTTCGTATGGGAGTTTGTTAATTTCTCTTAATGTTATTCCAACCATAACTTGTCACCAACCTAAAACTTATGTGAAACCCAACGGATTTTGTATCTACTTGTACTTGGAGTTGGCAACTTTCTACAAAATATCATGAACTCATTGTTGAATTTATTGGATACATTCCTTAAAATTGGTTTCTTTGCTTACCTAATTCCAAGCATGGGAGGTACCTTCACGTGTTATTCATGGGAGGTACCTTCACGTGTTTGCTACATTAATTTGTGCCAATTGTTGGGACCCTAAGCACACTTGAAAAGGCTTGTGGCTACTAGAAATATGAAGAGCTATGTTGCACTTATATTGAAAATATGGAAGCCTTTCAACATGTGCATGTGGATGCTCACAATTGTATATTCTAAGGACATCTAAAATAATCATATTGAATACCTTTTATTTATTGATCTAGGGATGGAAGGCAATGAATTTGGTCAAGCTTGATTTCCATCATGGACCAAGGGTTAAACCAAAAAATACTGAGGAACCAACTATCCCTATCAAGGAATATGGTCTTTCGAAACCTAAAATGAACTGAAATATGCTCGAAGAAGAGCTTATGAGTGGATTTTGTTGTGGCACTCGTCTTACATGGTGTCCAAATTCCCATCATAAGGAAGATATCAACAACAACGAAAACAAATTCATTACCATGCTCGACTAATGAAAAAAATGACATAAAATCCATGGGAACTAACTCCCAAGGATTACCTAGAGTAGGAAAAATCCTACAACTTGTGTAGATGGCCATTTCCTTCGGTAGAATATAATTCTTCCACTACTTATAGGCTTTGATAATAGAATGAAACTCATTGAATTAGGTATCTATGAAACCCATTATAGAGTGTATGGCTATGATAAACCATTGAAAATTCGTTTTCATGTGGGCACTTCATCGATGACATGAAAGATTGGATCATAGGGTCCTTGTTGTCTAACCATTCATCGATAAAAGCTACTTCGCCGATGGGATAGAATTGAAAACTGATAGATGCAAAGGTTTGATAATGACATGAACCTTGACTTGGTAGCTTGTAACTTGTTAAGTGGGATACATTGAAATTGGAAATGAGTAGCCTAAGATGAGTTATAGTCAGTTTTTAGGTGAACAATACATAGTCTAGTTTTATTAATTGTAACTTGGTTAAGTTGTTTCAGTCGAGGAAGGACTTGGATGGGTTCCCAAGTCCCAAAAAAAGTAAGGGTAGTTGTGAGGGCATGATATCTAAGGAGTGTCAAGGCATGCTAATGAATGAAAAGGCATCCCAAGGAATGAAAAGGCATGCTAACACATGCCAGACAATGTTAATGCATACTAAGGATTGATACGGAGTGCCAGAGCATCACAAGGGAGAACTAGGTCAAAATGCATGGAAATGAACAAATACAAGTGTGTGCCAAGGAGTGTGAGTGAATTCTAGGTGTCCCAAGGATGAAGTGTACTAGGAGATGTTCATAATAGGACTTGTAGGAGGTAATCTTATGGTTGAGATAAGGGGATAGACAGAAGTTTCGAACAAAGGGAGACTTTGGGTTGGGCACAACATTGTTTTTCCAATGCCTTGGTTGGGTTCCCAAGCCGCAAAAAAAGTAAGGTTGTCTATGAGGACATGACAAAAAAGTGCTAAGGTGTGTCAGGGAATGCTAGGAAGTACTAACACATTCTATATAGTTCCAAGGAATGTTAGACATGCCAAGATGTTCCAAGTGCTAAGGCTTGCTAGGATGTGTCAAGTTCCAGGGTGTGGCATGAACACATTCTAGGGTGTTAGGACCAGGTGTCAAGGAAACACAAGGGAGCACTAGATTTAAATTGATGGAAATGAAGTGTCAATAAGTTCTAGGTGTGCTAAGGAGGGAGTCACAAGGTATGTTAGATAGTTCCAAGGCATGCTAGAGTGTTAGGGAAGCATACCAATATGTGCTAAGTGCCAAGGTGTGCCAATGTGTGTTGAGTGTTAGGGAGTGTCAAGGAAACACAAGGGAGAAATGGGTCAAAATGCATGGAAATGAATGAATAAGAGTGAGTGGCAAGGAGTGTCAGTGAGTTCCATGTGCATTAAGGAGGAAGTGTCATGGTATGCTAGTTAGCATTAGGTCATGCTAGTGTGCCAAAGCGGTATGTGGCCAAGATGTGCCAAGTGTCAGGGTGTGCCAACACATGCTATGGAGTGCTAGGGAAACACAAGGGAGCACTAGGTCAAAATAATTCATGCAAATGAATGATTAAGAGTTTTCAACAAGAAGTATCAGTGAATTCCAGGTGTGTTAAGGAGGGAGTGATCAGGTATGTTAGGCATTGTTAAAGCATGTTAGAGGCTAGGGAAACACACCAAGATGTGTTAGGTGCTAGGGTGTGCCAATACATGCCAAGGAGTGTTATGGAGTTCCAACGAAATGCAAGTGAGCACTAGTTTTAGATGCATGGAAATGAATGAATAAGAGTGTGTGACAGGGAGTGTCAATGAGTTTTAGTTGTGCTAAGGAGGAGTGACAAGGTATGATAGGTAGTGTCAAGGCATCTTAGAGTGCTAGGGCATGTCATGGAGTGGTAGGATGTGTTAGGTAGTATCAAAGAATGCCAAGGAGTGTAGGGGATGCTAACACGTGCCACATAGTGGCAAGGTATTGTTAGACATGCCAGGTGTCATGACATGTCAAGATGTAAACTATGTTGCTTAGTTCTTTTTATGGCCACGGTTGGATGTGAGCCTTTACTTGGTAACTTGTTAAGTGGGATGAGTTAATATTGGACATGAGTAGCCTAAGATGATTTATAGGTCATTCTTAGGTAAACAAGGGATAGTCTAGTTGTAGTACCTTTAACTTAGCCAAGTTGTTGTAGTCGAAGCAAGACTTGGTTGGGTTCCCAAATCTAAAAAAATAATGGTAGTTGTGAGGGCATGATAGATAAGGAGTGCTTGGGTGTGCAAAGGAATGAAAAGGTGTAATAACACATCCCAGACAATTTCAATGCACCTTGAGGAGTTTTGGGGAGTATCAGGGCATCATAAGGGAGAATTAGGTCAAAGTGCATGGAAACAAATGAATAAAAGTGTTTGTTAGGGAGTGTTAGTGAATTCCAAGTGTCCCAAGGATGAAGTGTGTTAGGAGAATTTCATAATAGGAATTGCAGGAGGCAAGCCTACGATTGTGATAATGGGATGGAAAAAGAAGTTTCGGACAAAGAGAGACTTTGGGCTAAGCACAACACTATTTTTTCAATGATTTGGTTGGGTTCCCAAGTTGCAAAAAAAGTAATGCTATCTATGAGGCCATGACAACTAAAGAGTGCCAAGGTGTGCAAGGAATTGCATGAAGTGCTAACACATGCTAGATACTTTCAAGTCATGTTAGTCATGCCAAGACATGCCAAGTGCTAATATGTCTTAGGTGCTAGGGTGTGCTACCAACATATGTCAAGGAGTGCCAGGCAAATACAAGGGAGAACTAGTTTCAATTTAATGGAAGTGAATGAATAAGAGTCTGTGATAGGGAGTGTTAGCAAGCTCTAGGTGTGCTAAGGAGGGAGTCACAATGTATGCTAGGTAGTGCCAAGGCATGATATAGTGTCATGAAATCATTCCAATATGTTCCAAGTGTCAAGCTGTGCCAATGTGTGCTAAGGAGTGTTAGGGACTGCTAGGGAAACACAAGGGAGCACTATGTCATAATGCAAGGAAATGAATGAATAATATTGTATGACAGGGAGTGTCAGTGAGTTCCAAGTGTGCTAAGGACGAGTGACAAGGCATGCTTGGAAGTGTTAAGGAATGTTAGTGTTAGTAGAGCATGCAGCCAAGATGTGCAAATGCGTGCAAGGATGTGTTAGTTGGGAGTGTGTCTGGGAGTGCTAATGAGTGCTAGCTGTCATGACAAGGAGGGAGTGACAAGGTATGATAAGCACGGGTAAGGCATGCCAGGGAATATCAAGGCATGTAAAGAAGTGCTAGAGTGTGGTAGGTAGTTCTGGGGTGTGTTAACATGTGCCAAATAGTGCCAAGGCATGCCAGGTGCTAAGACATGCTAGGATATGCAGGGTGCCAAAGTATGCCAATCTGCGTCAAGGAGTTTCAAGGCAACAAAAGGAATAACCAAGCTAAAATGTAATGAAATGAACACATAAGAGGGTTAATAGTTCAAGACTTTATATTTTTCAAAAGGGGCATGCTAGGCACACTAATAATATGTTCCAATACATGCCAAGTGCTAATGAAACATTATGCCAAGGTGTTCCAGGGCATGTTAAGGACTACAGGGCATGCCAACATGTGTTTGGGCATCCTACTCATGGCAAGATGTTCTGGGTACAAATATGTTCTAGGTACAAAGATGTTCCAAGACATGCGAGGTGCCAAGGAATGTTAGTGTACTATTCCAAAGAATGTTAAGGTGTGCCATGAGTGTTGAGGAGTTCTAGGTCTCTCTCATTAATATAATTGATAGGGCTTGATTATGTATTAAATAATATAGTTCCTACACACACTAGTGGAACTTTATTTAAAATAAAATTGCTAGATAATAAACCTAATAGAGATGAATCATGTGTTGACTCATAGGAAATACATATTTTTATGACTTGAGGGAAATGATACACACTAATTACTTCTTAATAAATTGATTGACTATAACCACAATGACCTTGGACACATAATGAAAAATACTCCACAACAATGGTCTTAAATTGTTATCTTTTGATAAAAAATATAGTAACCGGTACATAGCATCATCAAAAACTCATTGGAATGATCAATTATGATGAAAAACTTTTGATCGTCAACAAAAGTAACCAAAAGGAGCATTAATGAGTGTTAGTAAAATATCATTGTTATAGACATATTTGGGCACTGCAACCCCAATCATATGTGTCCATAAACCAAGGGCTTTTGAGTCCCTAAAAGTGTTGTTTCACACCCTACAGGAACAAGTTCAGCTGATTACATCATCTCCCAGAAGTTCTCCACAGAGAACTGGTCAAAACTAGACCATACAGAATGCCCAGTGCTAAGGGTGCGATGCATCTCACTTGCCACATGAAAAAAGTGCAATGGATACTGAAAAGCCCTTCTACAGGGTGCAATGGGCAAGATTAGACAAATGGCAGAGTCAGTTTGCAAGGTGGATGATCATGGAATCTTCCAAAAACTTCTCCTGTGACACTTGCCTCTTTGAATTCACCCAGGGATGAGTAAGAGATCATGAATCTCCAAGTGGAACCAATAACTATCAGAGAGAGGACACTAATCAAAATCCTAGAAGCTGACTCACCCCCCTACAAACATCTATATATGGATCCCTCATCCCAGAGATCCAAACGCTGGAATTTTGTATCTTATAAGGAAGTGTTGTTGGTTTCTTGGTGGAACATCATAGTTTTGGGTGATCTAAGCATTTCATGAGGTGAAGAAGGGCTTTCATGCTGGGAGGATGATGCTGGGTTAGATCAATGGGTTGTAATCCCCTCTTCTAATATTTATATCAATAAAGCTATTCAATTTTTCCTCCACATTCTTGTATGTTTGATGATATATGCATTTGTGTGGTCAATATATATCTGGTCCTATATTGTTTATGGTTGTAGATCTCTGTATTTTGAAGGTATTATGCTGCTTTGACTTTACAGGTACTCTTTGAAGCGGGTTAATCAGGGAAGGAGCAGCAAAGATCTGTCAGAGGGGAGAAGGAACAAGCAAGGAACTCAGCAAAAGATTAAGGTTGGTATTCTTCACTGTTCTCCTATCTACTTCTCATAAAGGAAAATGAAAGTGGCTTTAGTTTGTTTGTTTCTAAGATAGCCACCTGTCTTAGTGGGACTAGCAGCTCTGCATAGACACTAGATTTCCAGATAAAAAAATGGCGACTCCACTGGGGAGCGAATAGCTTGTTTTCTTGTCTATATTTGTTTTCTTTATAAATTATAGACGAAGCCTGAAGTCAATCCAGCTAGCCTTTGAATGGCATTTGCTATGCAAGTGCAAAGTAGATCAATGGTGGTTCAGTATATCTCTGGGTTTTGTTTATAAAATGAACAAATGATTTGAAAACATCCTAATTGCCCTGGTGATGGCTCAAGTAACCTCATTAGATCAACCCCTATGATTTGTATTTACTGACTATCATTAGCTCGGCATAAATCCCTGAACTAAGCTACAAACTGTGACCAAGAACCAAGTTGAAGTCTCATCCCTGGACCATCGCAACTTCTCCTCTTGGGAATCTGGATGCATCACACCTCCCATGTGTAGTTGGTGAGATGCATCACTATTTCCCTGTGTTACAAGTGTGATGATCAGATAAGACTGTTTCTACTTCTAGATTTTGGTTTTTTGTTCACTCTCTTCAGCTTTATTCAAGATTTTTGTTGTCTGTGATCAGTACACCACTATGGAAATTCTCTTCCTTTGCATGATTTAACCTCCATTGTACAAGTAACTGTAAATTTTTTGATGTATTGTTCGCCATTTACAGTTCTCCTTTACAAAGAAGTAGCTTAGTCGAACTGTCGTCTTTTGATTTGGAAGTGTCTCAAGTGTCATTTTTAGTCAAAGAAAAGAATCCTACTATTCTTGATGGTCGATTACACTGTTACTCTTGTATTTGATTTGAATTAATCACTTTTCAAGTTTCGAAAGCAGTTTTCAATTCAAAATCACAAAGTGTCGTCATTTTCTTCCTTTCGTCTTTTTGAAAACAAAATTGTTAGTATTGTCGCTTTGAAAAAATAATTCAGATTTGTACTCAACATTATTTTTGTCATTCACACATTAAGAAAGTAGAAAACAAATACATGCATGTGCATTTGCATTTAGACTTCTTGTTGATTTTGATTTAGGACAATGCATCAAGTGTGTGCTCTCTACTCTATGTTGAAAGAATCCCGCTTCTCTTTTCTTAGTAGCTAGGATTTTCATTGCAAAAAGAAGAGTAAACGATCATTTATCATCTTAGATTGCATTTTAGGAATTATATATCTACATCATGTGGTGAACCTTAAAGGAAAAATTCTTAAGAAATATCAACTGTAAAATAAATTCAATGAACATAAAAATGCTTTGGAACCTAACGCGCAACATTTAGAAGTCTAGGCTAGAGACATAATCCGGCGTTGTAAAGCCTAGTAACTGTCGCTTTCATTGTAGGTTGCGTGATTCCTCCTCTTTGAGATGACAAGTTCCAGTACGGACTTGTGCTCCCACGTATCGTCAAGTATATATTGGGAGACGACAATAGGATATATCCTTTATCCTTAGGAAGTCGTGTCTGCCACCCTATTGATCGCAATGCACTGAACAGAGCATTCGGGAAGATTGACTACCGTACCATAAAAAGTATTTTGCAGTTTTGTGATTGCTTTGGTAATCCCTTTATCTAGACTACTAGAGTAGTCTATTTCGTTCCTTTTCAGACTCCTTAAAGTAAAAGGTCCATCTGAGCACTTGTCACTTCAGGCTCATTAAAAATTGAAGGTGATTAGAGTCATCTTTAGCTTTTTCTCAACTCTTAAAAACTGAAAAAGAAAGTTGTGTCAAAGCGTCATAAAATTTATTTTAATAAGAATAACGTCACTGCTCCCTCGTTGGTCTTAGGTTGAGAAAATGGAATCCACAAAACAAGGATTTCCCCTTGGAATAAATCCTAGTCCTTTCTCCTGTTGGGGAGATGTTGGTGCACCTCATATGGCTACATTGTCCCTTCTAGGACTGACAATTGGCTTGCCAGTATGGCTCTTCTCGACCTCTATCGTTCAAACCAACATAATTCCTAAGCAATCAAATTAGCAACTAAGATGATACTAGAGTTACCCCCCAAACTTCTTGTTATTGGGAAATCTAGTGTCTATGCAGAGCTGCTAGTCCCACTAACATGAGTAGCTATCTTAGAAACAAACAAATTAAAGTTACTTTCATTTTCCTTTACAAGAAGTAGATAGGAGAGGAGAAAAGAATACCAACCTCGATCTTTCACTTGGTTTCCCGCTTGTTCCTTCTCCTCTTTGACAAATGTTTGCCACTCTTCCCTTGACCACTCCACTTCAAAGAGTACCTGTAAATTCAAAGTAGCATAATACCTTCAAAGTGCAGAGATCTACAGCCATAAACAATATAGGACCAGATATATATTGACCACATACATGCATATATTAGCAAACATACAAGAATGTGGAGGAAACCTTGAATATATTTATTGATATAGAGGCTAGAAGAGAGGATTATAACCCATTGATCTGACCCAACATCATCCTCCCTGCATGAAAGCCCTTCTCCACCTCATGAAAAGCTTAGATCACCCAACACTATGATATTGCACCAAGAAACCAACAACACTTCCTTACAAGATACAAGATTCCACCCTCTGGATCTCTGGGATGAGGGATCCATATATAGATGATTGTAGGGGGGTGAGTCAGATTCTGGGATTTTGATTAGTGTCCTCTCTTTGATAGTTATTGATTCCACTTGGAGATTGATGATATCTTACTCATCCTTGGGTGAATTCAGAGAGGCAAGTGTCACAGGAGAAGTTTCTGGAAGATTCCATGATCATCCACCTTGCAAACTATCTCTGCCATTTGTCTACTCTCACCCATCGCACCATACAGAAGGGAATTACAGTATGCATCACACTTTTTACACTGAGCAGGTGAGATGCATCGCACCCTCTGCACTGAGCAGTCTGTATGGTCCAGTTTTGACCAGTTCTGAGCAGTTTTCTGTGGAGAACTTCTGGGAGATGATGTAATCAATTGACCTTGTTCCTTTAGGACATGAAACAACAATTTTAGGGACTCAAAAGCCCTTGGTTTATGGAAATATGTGATTGGGGTTGCAGTGCCCAAATATGTCTATAACAGTTGCCCCCTAAAGCATGAGGTCGTAGATCTTTTGATGTCGGGTGAAATGCTTTATCATGAGGATCCGAGGTTCTTTCGAACTAGAAGGCGACCTGTAATAAGATACAATACAATACATTATCTTCATAACATTTTCATGATCTAGCTAAGGCAGGCATTCCCATGCTCAGCTTTATAAATTCATTTTCATGTACATAGGATAGACAACCATCTGTGTGGCAGACTGATGATTCTGGGAGAGTCATCACCCTTTGATTTGGATGATCGTCTGTGCAACAATGATGTACATTTGATGTCTTTTTTTTTCTTGAATATATTGCAGCTTGGATGGATGAAACTATATCCGGGGTCTTCAAACGCATCCAATATTCACTCGAAGTACAAGTTGATCCACGTGAAATATGTTCTGGAGTCGAACATGGAAAGATATCGCCTAATTACCAACCAATGATGTAAGTTGTTAACAGGCGTGAGAGGAATCACTGATAATGATGATGACCCTCAAGATACTACAGTAAAATTCGTGTGGTGTGAAAAAGGGACTTGGCGTCGAACACCATGCAAAATCTTTCAGTCGAAGGCCATTGATGTAAACCTGTCGCTAGAAGTGAGAAACTTGCCATTGAGGCATGCAAGCTTCAAAGTACTGAAAGGGTTGTTCCTAGGTTGACTTCTTGGATAATGAGCTATCTTCGACAAGACATAACCCATCATAGGAGGGTGTTAATGAATCCCACATCTACAACATGGAATGGAGCAAATGATTTTGGAGGTGAAAACGATTTGATGATACAGGATTCAGGGTGGCGGTCATGAAAGGATGGAGCATGAATGTATTGCAGTGGATGAGACACAAGATGGATTGGTGAATTCTTTGATCGACTTCTCTTGAACATATCAACGACACTGAAATGGATTGGTAGTGTTAACCCCAAAGACCGATGCTACGGTTGACCAATGGTAATATGACCGGTGAACAAAATAACCCAACCCAAATCAATCATGGTGATGGAGTGAAAGTGTCATGTTCAAGAGTGACTCACTACCAATAAAGTTTCTTCAAGTTTTCTTCCCAATTTTTCCCGAGTCATTGACCAATACCTCTATATTTTTGTCAAGCTTGAGGAGGATAACATATTCTTGTTCTATAATTTTCCCTTCGGGCAAACCTGTCGCTATGCTTTAATGAGCCTAGCGACAGTGAAACTCGTTCTTGTCCTTATGGACAATTTTGTTACTATTGATTTTAACGAGTTTAGCAACAAATACAACTCAGACCTTTTTCAATTTTAGAGAGTCTGAAAAGGGATGGAAAGAGAACTCCAATAATCCTTTTTCGTCATATAATCCCTTAAGTCTGAGAAAGTATAAAATAATATGAAAGGGATCAATTTTCGATAGTTTTAATGAGCCGAACAAGACAAGCGCTCGATCTTATTATGTAATAATCCCTCAAGTCCAAAAAGATTAAAATCTAGAGGAGGGATAGCACTCCCAGTAGCTTTAACAAGCTGGAGAGGCCAACTGCTTGGCAATATTTTCATATTTTACGAGTCAGGTGAAAAGAGCTTAAAGGAGACTCGTCTTTGAGGAACGAGTGATATATTCAGGTAGCTGCTAATTCTAGGTAAGGTTTGGAATTTTCCAATCATGACAATGTCACAAGGATGGCTAACTGAATCACTCTTCGCAGTTGTTCCTCAAAAGGGTAAGCAATCAAATGGAGGCGCATGGTTGGCTAAAACAGAGTGGAAGTGATGGCAGGAACATGACCAGGGCTCAAAAGCTCATGATAATGCATTCACAATGGTTATTCACCAGAGGTTGGTTCAGTTTTTAGTGAGCTTAAACTATGGGGAAACATTTTCTCATTGCTTAGGTTTAATTTTTAACGAGCTTGAACTTCACATAAAAATTGTTCGTGGTAATGGTCATTGATATTCGACCCATTATTAACACTATGTTCTTTTGACGGTCGTACTACCTGTTCAATTTCTCCATCAAACTGATTAGAAATGAAAATACATGTTTCAAAAATTAGTTAAAACACTAATACCCTACTTGAATTATGTGAAAGGTAACTTAAAAGTGGTTTTTACCCCTCATTTTACCATTTCATTTGAACTTGAGATTGTTGGATGTTCGGAGGTGTTTTCCCCCTTGATTTTCGCTAGCTGATTCCGGGAGATTCTATGGACGATTCTTGGCACTGTCTAGACCAGGTAGGAGCTAAACCTATGCTCTTCAGCTACATTCCTTTCTTTTTGAATTCTGAGCATGTTTCCCTGTCTTCCTGAGCCTCTAGGGTTTGAAGAATTCGCTCTGCCCCCCATCGTGCCCTGTGTACATCGAAAGGTGCGATGCATACTGGGTTGGCCACTGGCCAATCAGTATGCATCACTCCTAGTACATAGCTAGGGTGTGATGGGCACAAGGAGGGAACTTTATGCACTATTTTTCATAGAAATTTTGCCTGTTTTTTACCAAATCAGGATCCTGACTCTTCTCTTGTTTTTTTTTAGATATTCATCAGAGAAAAATGGTTGTTACATGGTGAGAACGTGAGCATGAAGAAGAGGACATGGTTGCTTTACATGATCCGGGTACGGTAACTGCATTGCGGAACTGTGGTTTGCTCAAGTTCTTCTGCATCTCTAGCATGAAGCAAAAAATCAAATTGTTGCAATATTTCCTCGATGCATGGGATCCTACCAACCAGGTGTTCCAGATTAGAGGCAAATCCATCCCCTTGACTATTGTAGACATCTATTTTTTGATCGGTTTATTGAGGCATGGTGCCCCTCTCTCACTATCAGGTTCCGCCCATGGGGGTGAATCCGTGAGGGATTATATTTGCCGATACTGTAGAGAAGGATCTCAGCTGAGTAGGGACGACAAGATCAACATCTGAGATTCCACTGACCAGTCCTTGAGGACCATCTTATTCACCTTTGCTAGACTGGCTGGCAGTGCGGCTCTTCACTTGGCCAACAAGTCTTATATGCAGTATGCCTTAGAATGCCTCGAACCAAATGTGTTCAACTGGTGTGATGTAGTACTCCCTGTAATAAAAGAACAGCTTACCAAGGTGAAAAATGGGCAATCTAAGAACTTTGGTTATGGTTCCATTTTGACCACTTTCACCTTGGAGAAGATCCCACTTATGTAGCCACAGTACATTTCACTTGGTTTGCCACCACCAACTAAGCCATGGATGTAGAGATGGCTTGACCTTATGGTTCGACATGATGGTCAGCCATAGGTTTCTTTCTCTGATACTTTCTTTGAGTGGTTCAACCGACAGGAGATGGTTTATACCGAGTGTCCATATGCTAGTATGGATTTCCGGGGTGACCCAGATTTGGTGCTGCCGGCTGGTGAGCAGTGGAGTGTTATAGGTAAAATTTCTGACCATATCCCTGTTTATTTCTTTTATCATGTTCCCGTGCTTTCTTTTATCAAGACTAATCAAGAATCATGTGCTCATGCAGATATTGGACCGGTGCGACCAGTCGTGCGCCTGAGAGCACTAGCTGCCGTTCCAACAGGAGAGGCTGTAGGGAGGGTTGTCCTTCATAACCTAGATGTGGTTGAGACTCTTGTAGCATTGTAGGATCAGATCGAAGGCCTCACTCTCGATATCCCGAATGTGAGGATTGACAAGCTGTCTCTGAGATTACAACGACATACTACTGGCGTGCCACGTCGATGGACTAGGCTTTTACGCATGATTGCACAGGCGGTGACTTCTTATCACCAACACCATTAGACTAGGGTGCCCCCTAGTATTTTGAGTTTTTGGGTCATTTGACCGATTTTGTCTCAAACACAGAACACTATGTGTAAACCATAAACAGTTATATATATATTTTTTTATTTTCGGAGCTTCATTTTGGTTAAGTTACATGATCTTGATGCAAACATTGATGAAATGCTTTTGTCTTATAAATGTCACAAATGTCTATCTAACACATAATTTGCCAATGAATCTATTAATGTGTTAAAGTTTCTAGAAATATGTTGATATTGGATTGAATTGAACTGTCTTTCCAAAATCTTGACCCTTAGGAACATGCGATAGATAGCTGGATTCCATAAAAAATAGATATCGGTGAGCTGTAGAATGACGAGCTATGAGTCTAGCTTGACAACCAGTTGATGTATGCGACGTGCAATGGCATCATAGAGGATATCTATCAATGCGTTTTATTCAGCGATGTTGTTTGTTTATCGGTCAATACATACCCATATGAAATTCACTAGTTCGCCGCTTGGATAAAAAATGGCCCAGGTCGCAGAAGATAGGTTCCGTGAACTACGGATTGCTCCATCGGCATATCTAACAAATGATTCCAATTGGTTTGACATCTGTAACAAATGAAAAAGTGGATTATCTAACCAAAAAAATTGCTTTTAGCGAAAACAAAAATGTAACAAAAGCATATGGGTTACTATACTGAGTCAAGCATAGTAACTTTTAAGGTACAACTCGTTGCGGGGTTGCCCCAGTGGAATCCCATCATAATCCACTAACTCGTAGGCTCCTTTTTCTAATACACATTTAACAATATAGGGGCCCATCCATAAATACTTGAACTTACTTGCTTCTAACTTATCGGACTCCTGGTCGTAAATTAAGACCAGATCACCTTCTCAGAAGACACGGGGTTTGACATTCTTGTCGAACTGTGCCTTGACTCGTTTCTTATGGGCTTCATTAGCCAAGGCAGCATCACGATAGGTTTCATCCAATTGCATTAGTTCCAAGAAATGAGCCTCTTCTTCTGAAGTTCTGGGGAGAAGGTCGACTGCGAGCTTGAGGGACGAGATTTCACACTGAACTGGTAAGATTGCTTCCAGGGCATACACCAGCTGAAAGGGCGTGAATCCGGTCGCATTTCTCACCGATGTCCAGTATGCCCACAAGGCTGAGTATAGGATTAGGTGCCAACTCCGTTTATGGACTCCAATCATCCTTTGTAGCATGTGCTTCAGGACTTTGTTGATTACCTCAACTTGCCCATTAGCTTGTGGATAATACGGAGTAGAGCTGTCGTGGGACAGTCCTAATTTGGTAGCCAACTCAACCATCATGTGATTGTGAAAATGCGATCCATGATCTATGACTATAGCTCGTGGAACACTAAATTTGGAGACTGCATGATTGAAAAATAAAAGAGGAGTCCTTTCGCCACTGTTGTTTAATGTAGGCATTGCCTCAGCCCATTTGGTAAAATAGTTTACTGCGATTATAATATACCCATGCCCCCCAGCCGAGGTGGGGTTACATTTCATGAAATCTATGCCCCATTTGGTGAATGGGCCAACAACGACTACTGGCTGTAGAGGTGTGGGTGGAATTCTAGTTTTGCCATCAAAGATTTGACAAGCATGGAAACTTTTGACTATGGTTATGCAATCCTTGAACATGGTTGGCCAGAAGTATCTTGCTCGTAAAATCTTTTGAGCTGTAGTGTAACTAGATTGATGCCCCCCACATGCTCCTGAATGACAATCATTCAGGACTTTTTCAGCCTCCTCATGGGTGAAGCACCTCCGCAGAACTGTATCGATACCACGACGGTAAAGTGTATCACTGACGATCATGTAGTCTTTTGCTTGGTATCGAGTACGTCGCTGCTCTGAACAGGAGGTATTAGACCTATATTTTTGGGTCTGGAGATATATGATTATATCTCCATACCACGGATCGCTTGAAGATATCAAAAACAAAGATTCATCCACGATTGTTGTATTGGATGTTGAATCGCTGGACGATGATGGGAGGTTGAAAAGTAACTTCATGAAAACCAGAGTTTTCTTTGAATTGGATTTTACAAATTCCAAATCAAACTCCTTCAAAATTGCTATCCATTTGGAATATTTTCCCCCTAGTAACTGTCGCGACAAGATATAAGACATGGGGGTTGCAATTTGAGAAAATGGTAGTTTTTCGAAAGAGGATATAGTGTTGAAATCTCTGTAGTGCTTGAACAACTGCGAGAGCTAGCTTTTCAACATAGGAGTACTTAGCTTCTGTATCATTTAAGTTTAGACTTAAATAATAAATAGGATGTTCAATTCCATTGTCTTCTTGAACTAAAACCATTGTTATGGTCGTATCTGCTACAACCAGATACAGGTTATAGTCTTTTTGATAATCAAGAGCATACATTATTGATGCTTTTATTAGGGATTCCTTTAAATCATCAAAGGAATCTTGCACGACCTGATCCCAGATGAAGGGTGCTTCTTTTTTCAACAGACGAGTATAACCTTTAGCATTTGTTAGCCTCCTGTTGCAGCAGGTTATTCATCTTTCATGATCGACATTTTTACATGCCAAATATGTCGTACTATGCATACTGCAATGCTCCATATTTCCTAAAAGGGCTAAGGAAGGATGCCATGAGAGTGTGGTAGCCTAAGGGCCACTGATGTATTCCAATTTTGATGAGTTATTCCATTTTTGAAGAATTTTCAGTTAAAAGGAGGTCCAAACAGCTTAATCTTGGCAGATTTTTAGATAGGTAGAGAAGCAAGGGTGCTCAACAGCCTAATCTTAGCCCCTGGATGAAATAAGTGTAGATGTAGATAGGAGGACAAAGAGAAAAAGTTGAAAATCTAGGTTTGCTAGTTCAGGTGCACCCAAACCAACAGAAGAAAAAATGCTAGGTGAGTAGGCTGCGTAAGTATCTTTGTGGTTGTAGAAATCAAGCTATGTGATCCATTTCATGTTTTCAAAGTGTCATATCTATTCAGATCACAAGTTGGAGGCAGTTTTCCATTTAAAGGACTTCAAGTGAGGCATGTCTAACTCCCCCCTTCTTCCTCTTCCCCATATCACTCACTAACTTCCCCTAAAGAGGTCAAGATCTGCTTGATACCTCTTAGATTCATCATTCTTCATATTAGTAGCCTTGGTAAAGATCTGCTTTACTCAAGGAAAGTCCATACTTCCTCCCAAACTCTTACTTCTCCTTGATAGCCTAAGATTTACATACTTAGCGCTTTTTCTCATCATTGTCATATTGACTGCTAACTCTACTATGTAACTCCCTATCTATCTCCCCTTCCCCCTACTAAAACTATGTTAATAAATCCCCTATATACTTATTCCCTTCCCCTGGTTGAAATATAACCATAAATACACTTGGGAATTGTTAAGTTTATCTGAAACTCAGCAAGAACCCTCATTTCCCCCCTCAAACCATCTTTTCATGCATTCCGGACCCCTTTCCATGCCTTGAAAATCCCTTCAAACATCAAAAAGTTCTGCTTTCGATCATAAAAGCCCGCATCACTTACCTTGGGCCATGCTCTGATTGCAAAAGGGTTCTATTGGGCCCCCTCCGATGCGATATCACAGTCGGGAGGGGAGTTGTATATCAAAACAGTGCGTAAGTGTGCCCCCAATTGGTTTGGGCCGAGAGCGATTTCGCCGATCGGAGTGTCGCTATGACAAAACTAACATACATGTGCGCTGTCGATATGGTTCATCACTGATGGTCGGTTTCCGATCACATATCAGCGATTGGCGTTTCATGAGAATCCACACCATATATATATATAGGCCTCGTCCCTTATCCTTCTGCCACCTTCTCTGTTCTGCCATCCGTCCGATTTCCCGCGCCCTAGATCTACGGTGGGCGGGTCTGTTCCCTTCTGAACCTGTCGATGATTAGCGTCTGGGAGATGGGCGTTTTTCCCGTGCCACGTCACCCTGCCATTTCACCATCCATACTGGGTCCCACCGCTGATGTCATGCTGACGTCATTCACCAAAATAAAAGCGCACAAAGGTGAAATCGCTGCTTAGGAAGCCTGGAATGAAAATTTGAGGCAGTTTTGATGCGTGATTAGCGCCGCGCATCGCTAAGAAAAAATGGCCAAAATGGAAAGCCTCATGTCCAGCGCAGGGTTGCAACAGTTATTTTGCCCGAAAGAAAGCAAAAAGGAGTGAATTGACCAGTTAAAGAGTATCAGAGGAGATGAAGCCAAATTTCATGTCAAAGAGTATCAGTGAAGCGGCAAAGAGTATTAGTGAAGCGGCAAGGAGTATCATATCGACAGTATCAAAGCAGGTGAACACTAAAAGCCTCCATCAAAGACCAAGAATGTGGTGAAGACACTTAAGACTCTCATATCATAGTTAATGCACATCAAAGCCACTCAAGAGCAGTGGAGTAGAGACCAATGCACAGTTATGATAAATGGCCAGCGCATAACAACAAAGAACACATTCCTACTCATTTTTGGACAGCTACCCCAACACACCACTTAGATAAATATTTCATGCATTTACTTCAAGATAAGATAAATTAAAGCACTCATTTCCCTCAGATCTGTTTAAGATCTATTGTGACAAATATTTCTTAGATATTTTCTCTATATATACGACCCTCTGTATTGAGAAAAGTGGGGGGAATGGCTGGTTACTGCACTCCAAGAGAGACTCGCTCTATATCTGATATGTTTTACTTAATCAAAGAACGTTGAAAGCTTGGAGAATGGACTGTTTGATGTATTGTTGATGTCTCTGAAGAGTGAATGAGGGAAACCTTGTGCTGCTTTCTGAATCAATAAGTGTTCCTTACCTCTATTATTTCAATTTCACATATGCTCAAGTCGCAGAACAAAAGTTTGGTTTATAATTTGCTTAACTGCACTCTATGCTCAGTTTCTGTGGCTTCTTAATGTTTTCCTCTTGATTTAGGCATAAATATGGATTCCTTATGGCTCATATTTGCTCTATTTCACATATGAATGACTGTTATCTGGGAATTCTTAGCTGCTCCTAGGTAGGGTTTGTTCATCTTCCTTCTGCTAACATGATTGAGAGATTCTTTGTTGCCTCTCATCTCTTAGCCTACCATCCATCTTCATTTACCTCAAGTATTGTTTCCTGAGCAGCTACCTTGCCCCGTTTTCCTCTTGTGACCAAGAAAACACACTAGCAGTCTTACTCCATGACTCCATGCCCAATGGTTTGAAACTTGTCACACTATGCATTGCCTCTCTACTTGAAAGCATCCTCCTTCCACCCAAACACAAACAAAACCCCTAAAACCAATAACTAGCCTAAAATCATCATCAACAAAGCTAAAATCATTAAGAGAGAGCCCTCTCTGATTGCAGGTGGGCTAGAACCTATAATCCAAATATTGGTTTGTGGTTACCTCGGTCGTATCCCTTTCAGGAGCTTAGGGACAACCTGAGTGATAACATAATGGTGACTCCACTGGGGAACATCCTCAGATAATTTCACAAATCAAGTTGGAAAGCTCCACTGGGATAGAGTCTGACCTGCAAAGTTTTCCTTCTAGCCCAAAATGTTTCTAGGAAAGTCCCAAAAGAAACAGTATAGAAGCTGGCTCCAAAGAGAAAATCTCATTTTTTGGAGAAAGTGCTCCTTTTCTTCAGATTTTTTTCATGTTTAGTTCTGATCCTTGATGGTGGACAGAGATGAGGCACTTCAAAGTTAAGACATCCACCTGGCGACTCCACTTCATTTTCAATCAAGACTCCACTGGAGGAATGAACCAATTCTACAACCAAATAGTCCATATTCCAAAGCATTAACAGTAAGACAGGGTGACCGGGTTCGTGGAAGACCTTTCATTTGATGAAGCTTTAGATGACTTTTGGGAGAGTTTATCAGAATTTGAACTTGATGAAGAATTTTTCAGATTGGTGTTGTTAAAAACAGCACCCGCATAACCTTTTTCTTGATTTAGTTGTTGAAAGATATGAAAATGAAATTGAACTTTTGCATTCTCAAATTCAGTCATATCATTTTCGCGATCCTAAAGAATTTTTCCAAAATCTTCCTTCCCCAAGTCATGAGGAAATGGTGCTAAGTTCTGACTTACAGATTGAGGATAATCATGCTTTCAAGGAAAAGACTGAAGAATTAGTTGCAGGGTGTATTATCGAGGATGCAGCTGTTCCATTAGACCAAGAAGGCCCAGAAGAAACTATCCCACATGATGTTTTTATTGATCCTATAGCAGACCACATGGAACTTCCTCTCAACTCAAATTATTTAACATGCTTTCTCTGTGAGGACCAAATACATCAGCAGCGACCTTTCTATGCCATAATTTTGATGATGGGGACACATGACCGAATAGTGCTTCCAATTTCATTAACAATTAGTCAGCCAATTCATTTCTTTCTACAGTTGCTTAAGTGGCTGCACTGGCTATTTGATTTCACCTAACAACAAAGCAACTGCTGATTAGAGTAGGTAGGTAGGATTTCAGTTTTCTGTTTGGATAGCAAGCTTGCTGCAGTTGAAGCCTGAAGTGAAGGCCCTAAGCTCTTCAAGTTTGCTATCATGTTCATAAATAAAGAAGTCAGCAAAGGGAATTTTGCAAAAATACAGCAACAACTAAAGACTAAGGCATTTTGACCTACCGTTCTTGGCTCTTCACAAGGAAAATCTATCCCCAAGTGGAGCCATTGTTAGCCTCCTGCTGCAGTAGGTTATTCATCTTTCATGATCGACATTTTTACATGCCAAATATGTCGTACTATGCATACTGAAATGCTCCATATTTCCTAAAAGGGCCAAGGAAGGATGCCATGAGAGTGTGCTAGGCGAAGGGCCACTGATGTATTCCAATTTTGATGAGTTATTCCATTTTTGAAGAATTTTCAGTTAAAAGGAGGTCCAAACAGCTTAATCTTGGCATATTTTTAGATAGGTAGAGAGCAGCCTAATCTGAGCCCTTAGATGAAATAAGTGTAGATGTAGATAGGAGGACAAAGAGAAAAAGTTGAAAAGCTGGGTTTGCTAGTTCAGGTGCACCCAAACCAACAGAAGAAAAAATGCTAGGTAAGTAGGCTGGGTAAGTAGCTTTGTGGTTGCAGAAATCAAGCTATGTGATCCATTTCATGTTTTCAAAGTGTCAGATCTATTCAGATCACAAGTTGGAGGCAGTTTTCCATTTAAAGGACTTCAAGCGAGGCATGTCTAACTCCCCCCTTCTTCCTCTTC
>APFE030792529.1:21471-33293 GCA_000404065.3 Pinus taeda
ATAACTAGCCTGAAATCATTTCCTAAACAAAACTAAATCCCGAAGAGAGAGCCCTCTCTGACTGCTGGTAGGCTAGGACCAGCAGTCCAAAGCTTGGTCTGTGGTTACCTCGGTCGTATCCCTTAAGGAGCCAAGGGACAACCTGAGTGTTAACAGGTTCAACCCATTTTGTAACATAGTCTGTACATACTAGAATGTACTTCTTTCCATTTGAAGGTGAGTTAACTCTTTCCACAAAGTCTAGAGCCCATTGTTGAAATGGTTCTATGAGTACTTGTGGTTTCAATGGAATCTCATCTAATACTACAGGTCTTCCAGTTCTTTGACAGCTCTCACATCTTTTGCAATAGGTATTTGAATCTTTGGAAATTGCAGGCCAGTAGTAGCCAAGTTTGTACACTTTGTATGTTGTATGTTTATATGCAAATGGCCACCACATGGTTCATCATGACATGCTTTAAGAATATCAAGAATTTCATCTTCTCTCACACATTTTCTTATCAAAATATCAGGACTAGTATAAAAGAGGTCACCATAGACTGAAGTATATCTAGCACTTTGTTTAATTATTTTCCTTTTCTGCTTGCTAGTGAAATGGAATGGTAATATTCTAGATGACAAATAATTTTCTATATCTGCAAAACATGGGGTTTTAGCTGTTACGTAAAATAGATGATCATCAGGAAAGTTGTCTGAAACAAGGATAAAATCATCAAGAGAATTAAGTCTTGACAGAAAATCTGCCACTTGATTATGTTTTCCTAAACAATCTAGAACAATGATATTGAATTCTTGCATTAATAACAACCATATTATAATTCTGCGTTTGGTTATTGCTTTTTTCATTAGATATTTAAAGGTTGAATGATCTGTATGAATAAATATTGATAGTATGTTATGTAATGCCTAAATTTATTGACTGCATGCACAACAACTAGCATTTCTTTTTTAGTTACAGTGTAGATTAATTCTTCCAAAGCTAAAGTTTTGCTTATGAAATAGATGGCATAGTTAAATTGATTTTCTTTTTGTGTTAGAGATGCTCCTATAGTTGTGTCTGATGCATCAGTGGATATGTGGAATGGCAATGACCAGTTTGGTCCTCTGAAAATGGGTGCTACAGACAATTTTTCTTTCAATTTTTCGAATTCATTTTGACAATTTGTATTCCATTGAAACTCAATGTCTTTTGCAAGTAGTTTGAACAAGGGTAAATTTATCTTTCTAAATTTTTCAATGAATCTTCTGTAGTAGCCTGCATATCCCAAGAAACTTCTTACTTATTTATGTGTTTTTGGTGGCATTAAGTTTACAATGACTTATATCTTTGTTGGGTCTACCTTAATTCCAGAAGAATAAATGTGGTTTCCCAACACTATCCCTTTTGTTAACATCATAAAACACTTTCATTGCTAAGGGATAAGTTTGTCTGTATATATATTTTTAAAACTTTTTCAAGATTATATAAACAATCATCAAATGCATTTCCATAAACAGTGAAATCATCCATGTATAATTCAACACATTCATGTATAAGATCTGCGAAGATAGCTAAGACTACTCTTTGAAATGTAGCAGGTGTATTACATAGTCCAAAAGGTAAAACATTATAAGCATATGTTCCCCATGGACAAGTAAATGTAGTTTTATCATGATCTTCTAATGATATCTTAATTTGATTGTATCCACTAAATCCGTCAAGAAAGGAAAAGAATTTTTTCACTGCTAATGAGTCTAGTACTTGATCAATGAATGGTAGTGGGAAATGATCTTTCAATGTTGTTTTGTTTGGTTCCCTATAGTCTACACATATTCTCCATTTGTGATTTTTCTTTGGTACCACAACTAAAGAAGAAACCCATTGACTATCGAAGATAGGGTAGATAAATCATACCTGTAATAGTTTCTGCAACTCTTCTTTCATGATATCTTTCATCATTGGATTCATTCTTCTTTGTGGTTGTCTTACTGGTTTGATTGTTTCATCTGTGCAAATGTGACGAATACATATTTTTGGATCGATTCCTTGCATGTCTGTATAGTCCTAGACAAAATATTTTGAATACTTCTATAATAATGCAATTACATGTTGTTCTTGTGATGATTGTAGAATATTACCAATATTTAAATTATTTCCACGACTTGTTTCAATGACTTTGCTTTGAGAATTGGTAATTGAGTTGACAGGAAAAATGATTTCAAATGAATTTTGTAATGATTGAATGGTACAATTTTCCTAAAAACTTTGATTTAAAAAAAATATTTGCAGCTTCATATTGTGTTGTTCTTAGCTGCTCAGAAATATCAGGTTCTGAGATAAAAAGGTCTATTAAATCCTCATTTTCTTCTTCTTCTATAAAATTAAAGGCTTGATTAATACTTAAAACAGGTATAGTTTATTCATGTTGATCATCAGGCCATGATAGTAAAGAAGGTGATTAAGCAGGAGGATAGAGTGTGATATCTTTCCTTCTATCTCCATGTGTTATGATCATGCTTCTTGATCTGCATCCAATGAAGGCATCTGTTATGGCTAACCATGGTCTACCAAGAATTAAAGGATAGCCTCCTAGATTAGTTTTTGGTTGCAAGATTAGAAAGTCTAGTGGATATTTCTATGAATCCAAAGAAACAATGATGTCTTCAAATATTCCTTCTGGTATTACTTTAGATCTATCTGCTAGTTCTAAAATTGTAGTAGTTGGTCAGATATTTGGCAATTTTAAATACTTCATAGTTTCTATTGTCATGACATTTATAGCAGCTCCTAGATCAATTAATGTTTTAGGAACTAAAAAATTATTGATTGAAATGGTAAAAATAGGTATCCCTGGATCAATATAGTTTTCAATTGTTGTTTTTCCGGACATGAGACTAGCTAGTTTGTCAATGACTTGGATTGTAGGTAGATCTCTTTTCTTTCTACCAGTTTTCTTAATGCATAATTCCTTTATTGTTTTTGTATATGCTGGAATACCTTTGATAGCTTGCAACAAAGGAATTCTCACATAAGAGTTCTTTAATTCATCTATGATATCAAATCTAGGAAGAGAAGTTGAAGTTTTTTATCAACTAACCTTTCTCAGAAAGGGTGTCTGAGTCATAATAGTTTTGCTTTTCTGAATAAGATTCTTGGATTAGATTTTTCATATTGTTTTCCTTCTTCAATTTGTTCTTCTATGATTGGTGGAGAATCTTTTTGGAGAAATTTTCCTGACCTCAAGTGGATGTCTTGAATAGGAAGAATAGAATATGTAGGAAATAATGTTGTTTCTTCCACATTATAAGCTGGCCTCTCCACTCTGTTACTCGGATTTGCCATTGGCTGAGCTGGTAATTGAGTTGGTCTAGGTGGTGGTTTGTTAGAAGGAAGTTGAAGTTGTTGAGGCTAAGTTAATGCAAGAATTGATTGTTGTGTGAATGGATTTGATTGAGGGGATTGCTGGAATTACTTATATGGGAATGATTATTGAGGATATGGTTGTTGATATGATTCATAAGATTGATATTGTTGAGGGTAAAATTGTTGCGGAGGTTTGGCTCCATAAGCATATCCTCACCAACTTTGTGAAGGTTGGTTTTGTTTTTGCTGAGGAGGCCAAACCTGCCATGGCATAGGAGTATTCCATGAATTTTGACATTGAAAATTTTGAGGAAATTGTTGACGAAACTGTTGAGATGTCCCTGCAAAATGTGGTTGCCAAGCTCTTATTGGTACCATATAATAAAATCCTTGAGTTTCTTCTAATTGACCTACTTGCAACTCTTTTAATGTTGGACAATTGTCTATAACATGATTTTATGTACAAAGTCCACAAACATGTATATTATCCAAAGGACATTCTCGTAAAAGATGCTTCTTCCAACAATTAGGAAAAAAAATTGACATTGTTTGTTCTTATTCTTGTTGTGTCTTATTTTCTTCTAACACATCAACTTGTGTTCCTAAGGTGCTCAGTAGATCTATGTTAAAACTTTCTAACAAACTTCTTATTTCTACTCTTGTCACTCCTCCTATTGCTGATTTAGAAGCCCTAGAAGTTACATCTCTTTTTCCTATTTTGGATCTAACTCTAAAGTACTTTTGACATAGTTCAGCTATTTCATCAAATGGTATGTATGAAATAACTCCTTTACCCATTACATTGAGAATATCAAGATACTCATCTCTTATTCCTTTACGAAAAAAATTTCTAATGGTATCGAGATTTAGAGAATGTTGTTTGGATTTTTGCAGGTTGTAAAGAAATTGTTCCAAGTATTCTTCCAAACTCTCATCTTCTTGTTATTACATTCTAAAATTATATTCTTTTGAATCTCTAGGCCTGCAATAAGCTTGATATTTCTGAAGAAAAAATTTCTTCATTTCTTCCCAAGAAGTAATAGAGTGTTCTCGTAATACCATAAACCGTTTTAAGGCAGTTGCTTTAAGAGTAGCAAGGAAAAGATGAAGCTTATGTGTATCATCAGTATAACCATAAGTTCTACATAAGATATCAAATTCAAACATGAATGAATCAAGACCTTCAGAAGATATTCCATAAAAATTTGGTAAAACTAAAAGTGGAATATTCTTCATTTTTACTTCTTCTCCTACAATTTCTCTAGTGTCAACAATTGGAAATCCAAACGTAGCCTCTTCATCATTTTCTATTTCTACATCTTGTCTTCTTTTATGATCATATTCTCTTCGACATCTTCTTCTATTTTCCTTTTTGCTTCTCTTCTTGCCTCTTCTTCTCTTCTTCTTTGCCATTCTTTTTGTTGTTTTTCATATTGTAACCTTTGTTCTGAAGTGAGGATGGTAGATCCTTGCCCTTCTTCTGCCATATCTTTTTCAGTAGTTTCAAATGTTTCAATAACAACTTGAGATTCAACTTGTTTTATTTGTTCAAAGATAGACTGATCTATCTATTTAAGAATATGTTGATCAATTGGTTTTCTTGTTTCTCTTCGTTTTGTTATGGAAGATGTTTCTATGTGTTTTTGTTTTCTCTTCACTTCATAAGCGAACAAATTTTGTCTTTCAACAAGAGTTAACCTTTGTCCTGAATGTAGTTTTTCCTCTAACTCTTCCAAGGTTGGCTTTCTGGAAATTGGTGTAGTTAATTCAAATGGAGGTAGTCATGCTTCTACCAGTGGTTTAGTAATTGAGGGGTCTTGTTTTATGTATCTACCTTTTTTGTCTCTTTGTCTAGGCATAAATGACCATAATGAAAAATCCTATCTATTTTTTATGTTTTTGTTTTTTTTATGTTTTTGTTTAAGGCTTTATATTTTGATTAAATTTGAATAAGATTCCCCAAAAATGGCGCCAAAATGTTAGGTCAATTTAATAAGTAGACTAACACGTGTTTTACTTGTCAATCCAGGTTTGTAGACTTGGAAGCATGTCTAAAATATATGGATTTCAAGTGAAATAAAATTAGGAAGGTAAGACTATAATGTTAAAGGATGTGCACATTACAAATATAATCTAAGTTTTAAAATACTAACAAGTTTCTTGTTAAAGATGCAACAAGCAAGAGAAGAGGCTCCTAACTTAGGAGAACCTAGCTTTCCTTCCTCACAGTACTGTCCCCAAGAAGAGAAACTAAAGAGAAGTGGTCTATAATGTGTAGATAGAAAGAGAAGAGGCTCCTAACTTAGGAGAACCTAGTTGTCCTTCATCACACATCTACTCCAATATCATTACCCCATTGCATCAAATAAAATTGAAATTCAAGAAATAATATAAGAAATGCAAAAATGATGATTTTAGCTATGATTCATAATTTGATAGAAAGAGAATTTAACTTAAATTCGTGTTTTTCCTTTCACATGAAAATTTGAATCTAAACTATTATCATCCCAAAATCACACAAAAAGCATCACACTGAAGCATAAATCTAAAACAAGAAAATAATGAAATTAAAATTATGATAATCTAATCAAAGTGTACTTAGCTTGGTATGGGGGCCCTCCAGCCTTGCCACCTAAGGAACTCTCAGCTACAGCTAACTTATGAAAATATCCATAGCATGAACAACAACTTAGAACAATAGAAAGTATTCTTCAAATTATCAAAAGGTCTCCAATAGTTGAATACAAATTACATATATGAATGGTTCATAAACTCAGTTTAAATAAGAAAACTATCGACAAACTTAGCTACAATAGATCTAACAATATTCATCTATCCTAATCCATCCATCAAGGTTGAACTCATTAAGTCTAGTTCACAAATTAGGAAAAATCCCAAAAAATAATATTTTGCCCCTTTCTAATAGGGATTTCTGAATGATTGGTCAAGTTTGACCAGTGTTGACCGAGGTTTGACTGAACCAATAGATGTTCATCCATCTGTGGTTCCCAATATTTCCAAATATTCACTCAGCTCTCACCAAGGTGTCCTACACATATGACTTTAACTGAGCTATTACGGGAATTTTTAGTGCAGTCCAAATTTAGTCTTAAAACCCAATTTTTACAAAAATCTCTAAAAATGAAAAGCTTAATTTAGTTACCTAAATATGCAAAATAAGAGTGAATTGAAGCATGTGTAAGTGAAATATGATGGAATATGGTGGTAAATGGATGGGTTTAGGATAGGCAAAAATGACCAAAATTGAGGGCCAACATATGGACCATGAGGGGGGAGCCTTATTCAAAATTTTCAAGGTCATAGGGTCCCTATTGAGTTATCCTTGTCCTCGTGTCTCCCTCTTGTAGCTTTTTAGAACCCTCTTGTAGCACTAGAGGACGTTCCTATAATAGTCCACAGAGGGGGTCAAACTTGAATTTTGGGCTAATGGGATGGTGGAGAGAGGTGATCATATGAGTTTGGATGATGGATAGGAAGTGGAAGGATGGAGGAGTGAAGGAAATCTTGAGAATTTTGGCTTTGTAGCCATGGAATCTACCAATGTATATAATCCTACAAAATGACAAAAAAAGTTAGTAGACATGGTGTAGGTCCATTTCTTGTGTTTTTTTTTAGACACATAGGCTGCCTGAGAGGAGGTTTTCAACCTGTATGCATGCCCTAGGTGCCTTGAGATAGGTTTTCACCTAAGGATCTTTATTATGTTTTCTTCTCTTTTTTTTGCTCGTGGGTTGCCTCAGAGAGGTTTTCAACCCAGGAGTTTGCCTCGGATGCCTCATAAAGGTTTTCATCCAAACCTTTTATTTTTATTTTATCCTTTTTTTCTTCAAACAAAAATATCCAGAAATGTTGTGGATTGAATCTATGACACTCCCAATCACATTAACTTCTATGTTGATTGCACTGATGAATTCTTCCTTAGACATAGGTTTTTTGTATATCTTCAGCCTATAGTCATTGACAAGCAATGGGATCCCTTCCTCATCAATGGTATTGACTTGAACAGCTCCATTGTCATGACATTTTTCTATCAAGTATGGGCCTAACCATCTTGTCATTAGTTTTTCTTTAAAATCTTTGAACCTAGAATCATATAATAATGCCCAATCCCCTTCTTGATAAGCATTTTCCTTGACATGCCTATCATGCCAGACCTTCCTTTGCAATTGTATAACTTCAATGTGTAAGAGAGTCTACATTTTGAAGTCATCCAAGCCATTCAATTGGATAAATCTCTCTTGTTGTGCTTTGGTGACATCTAAGTCCAATTGGCCTCCCATTCTCAAAGTATTATACTCCAAATCAATAGAAAGTATATATTTCTTTCTATAAGCCAAATCATATGGAGTGAACCCAATAGTTGCCTTCCAAGTGGTGTTATAGGCCCAGGTGGCATCCACTAATAATTCTGCCCAATCTCTCTTGTTGTTGCTCACGACCTTGGTGAGGATGCTCTCCATTGCCCTATTTGTAACCTCTACTTTCTCATTTCCCTGAGGGTGATAGGCAGTGGATGTTACGTGTTTGATATGATGTTTCCTTAGGATATTCTTAATCAGATGTGATGTGAATTGAGCCCCCTGATCAGTGACTATCTCCCTAGGGTAGCCAAAGTTGTAGAAAAAAATTCCCTTAAGAACTCAGCCAATTTCTCTTCTGTTGTTACTTTGACATCCTTTTTCTCGGCCCACTTTTTCAAGTAACCAGTGCACACAATGATGTACTTTTTCTTCCATGATGCTGGCTCAATTGGCCCAATGAAATCCATACCCCACTTGTCAAATAGCTCTAAGGCCACTTGAGTTTGTAGAGGCATTTCATCCCTAGGTGTGGGTTTTGCCATCCTCTAGCACTGACCACATCTACTGGTATACCTTCTTGCATCTTGGTGGAGAGTGGGCCAATAAGTGCCAGCTTATAGTAACATGACTTCTGCCATAGCAACTGCAGCCCATTGATTTTCAATTTTTTCATTATGTAACATGACCTCCACCCACTGTTCCCCCGACTAGACACCCGAAACCATCTCATCCTACACAGGCAGTTCTTGAAATTCTTGAACTGGTTCCACACAGTTCTTCCTCCTGCGCCTGAACCCCAAAGGGAAGTCCCTTCACATGTGGTCATGCTTATGACAGTGGTGAAAACGATATGGAAAATGTTCATAATTGAGGGTTTGTGTCAAGGTATATCCCACCACTTGAATCTCCATCATATCCGCCAACCCCTCCCTCGGGTCCAAATAAACTAGAATGTGAGCCACTTTCCTTTCATTTGTTACATGGAAGGAAAAATATCCTTCCAAAAAAGTACCCAAAGTGTTCCCAATAGCCTTAAAAACATCCAGGGATGAGAGTTGAGGAGAAAGTGAAGGGAGGCGCACCCACACTGGGATCTCATCTAATGTTTCTCTTTGTGCATCAAATAGGGGGTGCCATCTCTTGAAGGAAATGGGAATTTCCCAAATCCCCAATGTTGTTCTAGAACCCAATCAACAGCTTCGCAATTAGTCAAACGGACCATAAACCACCCCCTTGCCAGACTGATAACCTTCATCTGAGACTCCGGACCCAATTTGCATTCCTTATTAACCCATTCCTTGATGTAGTTAATAGAGAATTGTTTACCTTTACCCTACCCACAAGAATTCTCTCTGTTGCACCCATTGCCTCATCTAACTGGATATGCACCCATAAAATAAGTTTTGGTTTCCCCTCCTTCTTCCTCATTACCTTCCCTTTTTTTCCCTTCTACCAAGAATACAATATGTTCATCGACAGAGCAACAGATGATTTTTCTTCATCTGCTTGGTTACCCAAGCCTTGTACACCACCCACTACGATATCCAAAGCAAAGAGAGTGTTTTGTAGGCCTTCTAGAACCAAATCCTGACCACCAATGTTGCTAGTGAGGGGTTGTTTGCCCTCCTTCGACCCCAGAGACCCCAACTTCGGAAAGCCACCCTGGTCCAATGCTTTGCTAGTGAAATCATGGAACCCTAACCCAACATTCACATCAGAATCTTGTAATGGCAACCCCACCAAAAATTTTATCTCTGAAAGCCCATTAAAATTTTTCAAATCATCTACCCGAGGCTCCACCTCAAGCTAAAAAGACTCTGATAGGTTAATCGCACATTTTGAAACAAAGATGTTACAATTCAATGTTTTGTGAAGACCTGACCCCCCGACGAGCTTCCAAGCCCCCAAAATCTCATTAAGGCAAGAATGAAGCCCTCCCTGCCTCTTTAAACCACTGCTCCTTACAATGTTTTCCAAACCACCCATTAAACCCCCAAAAAATGAGACAACAACAGGGGAAGGGGGACTTACCAGTAAACCCATTGTAGTGTCCTGTCTAGGGTGCTAGACTAGGCTATATTTATTATCGACCAGGATGCGTAGACTTAGAGGCATGTGTCTAAAGTATATAGACATAAAGGATTATTAGCTAAGTGGTTATGATGGTAGGTCATAGGACTTCTTTACGGAAGATTGAGGTATGTTACCTATCACCCAAACACTTACGTCACTCAGTTAATCTACCTAATTACAACATTGTCATTCAATTCATTTACCAAATTAAAACACTATGCATCACTACAAACCAAGATTTCAATCTCCTTACAGAGACATTATGCATAAAACCCTTGTTCAGCAAATACTCAGCATTCACTAATATTCATGCAAGATAAAAACATACAGAAATCATAAGCATACTTTGAAATGATAACAGAGTTCATGACATTGCTTTAAAAGACAACAAAGGATCGAATCCCTTACAGGACACAATTCACGATCTCAGTGATGAACTGTTCAAGCACTATCATAAACATAAACCATACGCATTATATTGAAATCAACAACCAATTCTAATTACTGTGCATATCATTTAATACCCTAAGTTGCGAATGAAAAGGAAATGACAGTATACCAAGTTAACGCAGGGCCCGTCCGCATTCCAGAGGTATACTAGACTGTGATCAACCGATTATCAAATCAACGCAACAAGGAAAAGATCGTGACTACAACTATGTCTTTGATATTAAGTTCAAACTCTGTTTTCAAACGATACAACGATAACCAACTACTGACTACTCAGAATTGTGTTTACATATGTTTTTGCAACCCTTACATTTCGAAAACGAATGTACATTCATGATGTGGCTGTTGCCGCTTTTATCATGTCGTGATTTTTAAAATGTTTCTATCCTAAATTGATTTCAAAAAGGAACAAAACTAAATCAATTTAGAATGCTTTTTTGTTGCTGCCTTTGTCGCCAACATGCTATACTTTGACCTTCGTTGACCGTGCATGTAGGAGGATCGATTCTGCTGTAGGATAGGTATTCGTCCATGCTTGGACATTCTACTTTTCATCCCTACCCTTCGCTCTAGCCTAGCTATCATGCCACATGTCAAACAATGAACCAATTACAGGATGTTGGAACTTCCTGTAGCCATTTTACCAAAAATTCCTAATTCGTTAACATAAAACTCCTAAATCAATTTTAATGCATTTTAATAACTATAGGACTATTAACTAATCAATTTTCAAGGGATCTAAGGGATATATGATGGAAAGAAGTAGGCAAATGATATGTTTTAGGAGGAAAAAGGAGGTCATGGGATGGTACCAACATCTCTGCCCGACTTAATGAATTAGCATGTCCTCATGCTAACACCGAAGTGCTTCCCTTGAACTCTATCCCTGCCTGAACCTCTGTTGCCTTTAGCAATGTGTCCACATTATTTTTCACCTAGGCATCTTTCTAACCATGGAGCTCCTGCTTTAATCTTTTGTATTTTTCTTTGAGGGTCTTCTTCTGATTGTACCACTTAGTGGCCGAATTACAAATATCTGTTTGCTTAGCCTCTAGTTCATTGATTCGCTCCCTTAACTTTTCATTCTTATTTTGAGTCTCTTTACTCTGCGCTCGGAGCATTTCATTTTCTTTCTTGATAACTTTTTCTAGGATATTAGCCTCCATGAGTTCTTCCTTTAATTTCTCAATTTGTTTCTCCAGTTTCTTCCTTTTTCTTAATGGGAGGTGGTGAACCTTTTTCTTGCTTGTTATTGCTTTCAACCTCTATATCAGCTCCTGGTCCTGATGGTGAGTGGTCACTACTCTCAATATCCATTGGTATAGGTGCATTTGATTCAAGCTAGTCTTCTTGTAACTGGGCTTTTGGTGCTCTCCTTGTTCTTCTTGAATAAGTGGTGAAAATTTTATCTTGCTCTGACTTCTTAGCATCTTCTTTTCTCATTTTCCTAGTCCTTACGCTGCTCACAGGTGGAGGCACCTTGCTTGCTTTGGATATTGGGATCTCTTCATCGATATCCTTCATGAATCCTGAGTTCTCCTGCAATTCTTCTTTGTCTTCTTCATCTTTAATTTGGTTAGCAGCTAAGAACTCCTTCCACATTTTCCCTCTTCTCTGCAATTCATGCTCAATAA
>APFE030792537.1:11477-33977 GCA_000404065.3 Pinus taeda
AAATTTGATGTGAGAGGATTTATGAGGCAGTTAGATTCTCCTTGCTATAAAACAGGTATCCATACGGATTGTTTTTTGGTGTGAGAGTTTGTGAGGATTTGATTAATTATGTAATCTCCTGTTTGATTAATAAAGATTGTCGATGCCTATGTTTAGTGGACGTAGCCTAGATTGGTTGGGTGAACCACGTTAATCCGCTGTGTCTCCTGTGTTTGAAGTGTATTGCTGAGTGTTTTTTGTTTCTCCATGCGCACTGTTATTTTAACAATCATTAAGGGATTTTACGTGGAAAGACCACCATAAAGGTATAAATTCCAGAATTCTATGACGAAGACTTGGTCTTAGAGTTAAGAGAAAAGTTGTTGGTTCTGGTTAAAACATGGAACCCAAAAATTAAAAAGGAAAACTCGACAAAAACAACTAATAAGTTGCGAGGGTTAAAACCATAGTAAACAAATTCTAGGAGTATATATATATAATATATAATATATATATATATATATAAAACTAAAACTAAAACCTTGAGAAGTATTTTTTACCAAAAATTCATAAACACTTATAATACATAGAGAAATATTATTAGTTTGCTTGATAGTGTATAAGCGGTCGAAACCCTAGATTGACTCTTTAAGTGCCGGAGGTAAAGAAATGATACAAGAATACATTGGAGATATTAGGGGTTTATCTTAGAAACCATAGTTAAAAGTAATAATTCGAAGAAAAAAAGGAAAAAAATGGAAAGCGAACAAATACTATAAAAAAATCTAGAGTATTATAAAACCGTGGTTATTGAACACCGATTGATAGGAAAGAAAGTTAAAATGAAAATATACATATGGGTATCCCTGGAAACTATCAATTCATTCTGAAAAGAGCCGAGGGAAGAAAGAAAAACCTTGAAGCTTCAATGACCTAGACAAGAGCCGAGGGAAGAAAGAAAAACCTTGAAGCTTCAATGACCTAGACAACAAAGATTCAACTCAAAATACTATAAATAATTACAAGAAAACGTGGAAGTTAAAAACCTCAATATATTAACCTAGAAATTGTATTGTATTGAAGATAAAAAAGATTTATCATAAGAGTTACCATTAGAAGAGTTACAAGGTGGAAATGTTCCTGCATCGCTCACAATGAGGAATTTCTAAGAGTAAGACTAAAAAATTAGTAATTTTGCTTATGGCCGACAACTTAAATTCAAGGAAATTCAAACAAAACAATTCAAAGAAATACTCTCTATTGTATCTGCAAGGACCAAAAACAAATAGAGTTACTGCTTTGGAGACAAAATATAGTAAGGAATATAAATAAAATACACAAAATATGTAAGAAGTGGCATGAAAAAAATAGTTACCTATGATATAATCCCAATAAAACAAGGATGGATGGTTTTACATAGAAGATTCAACGAAAGAAAATTTGTAAAGACATGGCCATGACTCTCTAATCATCGACTTAGAGCAAAAACGAGTTAAAGAATCTCAGTTGCAGAGCAACAAAACCATGTTAGAGAATTGTAGAATGAATGATCAAACAAAGAGTTGTTGGAATAGTCATTAAACCAAATAAAACCCTAAACTCTCTATTCACAGTTGATCTGAAGAGATCTCAATGCAATCATTGAAAGGGTAATTCTAGAAGCCTTTGTGTTAACATCAAGGGGAGACATGTATGCATGACATTACAATCCCTAGTCGTGGACTAATCTGGAAGAACCTTGATAGTTATTTCAAACCACATTGAAATTGATACTTAAAGGTTTATGAAATATATACCACATAAAGCAAGTAACCTAAGACTATGTCATTTATTAAATGTTGACGGGCTGGAATGTTTCACCAACAGTAAGGGGATCTCCGCGGTGTAGAATCCCAACTAGACTCTACATCATTTGGTTTAGGAGTCCCATTCCATATGTAGGCTCGACAACAATCACATTACTTATTGGTTCGCTTTGGAAAAATAAACAACAATCGTTGTACAACAAAATAAAACCCTCAACAAATGTAAATGAGTGATTTATGGGTGCCAAACATGTGAAATGTCACGCATATAACAATGACCAAGTAACATTGACATGAATCTTAAGAGAAGAAATGTTAGCAAAACTTTAAATAAAACCCACATATTTTATAAAGATAAATGCATTGATTATAAACAAGTTCATAACCAATAAACTTGTGAAAGCATGTAAAAGTGGACAATTCAATACATCATATATGCCCAAATCAATAAAACAATTTACTGACATAAGCATAAAATAAGCACAACACATACCATTCGATCACTGTAATATAAATCCAACAATGATTAATGACACATGAGAGAATTGCACACCTTGGGCTTAGAGAGATTGAAACGCTGAAATACTCATAACATTATCACATGAAAAGTCCATGGAATCCATAAGTGGAAGTACATGAAAATCACCACTTGCATTCACCAAAGCTCCATTAGCTCTCAAAAAAATGTGCACCAATTCAGTCCAAAACTAAATGTCATTTACAATGATCCATGAAGATATATTTATAGAAAATGGAGTGACCTTTCATATACCCCTATGAATCTTGAGTTACCTAATGACCTTTAATATTCCCACATGAATCTTTACTCTAATATTTATTCTATTATTAATGTATTACGTGAAAGAAACAAAATACTATCATTCTACTAATCTAGTAATATAGAGGTGTGGGACATCCAAATGTAATCTTGAACTAACTATGCCCGCTAGAGCTGGTACTCTGTTTCAAGAGTCAGAATCTGATGCATTAACATGTCCTCGTGTCTTTGTAGGTACTATAGTGCATCTGGTACTAAGGTGGGTTGCTTTCCTTTTATCTAGTATGATAGTGTTACCAACTTAGTGTATAGTCTCATGGACTCAACTACGCACTGAGTGACTATCTCCTTTGTAACTTATAGGTCATCCTTTGCAGTTGCTTGTTTGATTGATTCTAAGAATGCTTGAATCTCTTGTTTAATTTCCTCCTTTGCTCTTGTCTCTCTTAGTTAGCCAATAAAGGGAATCTTATGCAATTCTACAAGAGACTCTAGTGGGCTAAACAGGTGCTTGTATGATGCTATCCATATATTTAGCCAATTTATTATGAGATTGCATCTTGATACACACAACCACTTTATCATTCTCTATTGTGATCCAATATTTTCTAGGAAGTTCTTCAGGTGCATTAGGATATTGATCATTCCATTCATGCATATGTTGAAATTCCACTGTGGCTACTTTGATCATAATTCCCCTTTATTTTTATTCCTTATGTATATTAGGGAATGGAGCCATGACTTGATGTAGGATCATCATTTCATTGTAAACTAAGTCCATTGCCCCAAAAAGTATATGTAGTTGTAACACCCTCCTCCCACATTTACCCAAGTTAACCGATCCACTGGGGTAAACATGCGATGAGAGGCTACTAAGATCTGATTCAACTCCCAATTTACAGTTAAGGAAGTGTAATCGACACAACACAACCAATCTGACCTTCTGCAAATGTCACACAACCTACAAGAGCCAACCAACCCTTCCAGGTGATCAACCCCTGAGACAACTTGACACTTCATTTTCCTAGAGCCTCAGTCGCTCCCATGACATGGGCATGCATGTGATTGGGGCCCTTCAGTCACTCTCACAGCAAGGCATGCAAGCAACTAGGGTCTTTTTCAACTAGTTTAGAGCCAATGACCCCAGATTTTACGCTAAGTTTTCAAGTAGAAGTCTCAAGCCACTTCCTAGAACTTCATGGAACTTCCAGAAATGAAAAATAACGTCGAAACAATGATAAAAATGCCAATACTTGAACAATGACTTGAATGGAGCCCTATTAGACATGAAAACCATTTCATCAAACATGTCACAAATATGCATTATACAGGTCATAACAACAGATTTGAGCATAAGGGTCTCATACTTATCTGAGAATCGCTAAGAAGTATTGATGCCTTATCACATTAGCTGCATTATCATTTATTAGGTCATATTTTCATTGTTCATTCATTTACAAATCAAAACATGATGAGATCCATACATTGTCACTGTCATAAAAAATGCTCATAACCAACATAAATAATAAGGATATTTCATCCATAGATACCACATATAAACAAGTATATTTACCTATCAAATACAAGAGGAAAGAAGCTTTTATTAACATATGCAATGCAACCAAGTCCGAGACTTCCATGAACCATGCGACCATAGACTAGGCTGAACCAAATGTCTCTTTCAACTAGTCACCCCTGTGCCATATTCCAAGCATGAATGTGGGATCTCATGGAACACATCCAAAAAAACCAAACCAGGGCTTCTAGAGGCCAAACCACCTCAACATTGAACTAGTGATTCCACCTCATGGCCGAACATCACTAAAAATCACCATATTGGTCTCTACCCAAGCTATCCAGGGCTCTAGAGCATTTGCTCCAACCAGGGCTTCTAAGACTAGTAACTCAACCCACAATGACCACCGGGCTTCTAGAGTGTTTCTCCAACCATGGCTTCGAAGACTAGTAACTCAACACACCAGGGGATTTCAGAGAATTTGTCCAACCAAGGCTTGAAATACTAGTAACTCACCCAAGTTGTTATAGGGCTTCTAGAGCGTTTGTCCAACATGAGCTTCCAGGAACTAGTAACTCAACCCATAGCCAAAGGAACATGAGAACCAAACATAAAACAAAAGGAAAAAAACCCACAACACCATGGATATCTAAGAAATGGAAAGGCTAAGAAATCCACCGTCAATCTAGGCATTCCTCCATTCTAATGACAGATCATAACCAAGAAACCACATGCATATGCCATGCATGCCAAAAATAGCAAGGAAACCATACATGCAACCTAGTACCTGCAAGCAAAGCCCGCTGTAGATACTGATCCTAGTGTCCTCTTGCACTTTCCCACCGTTCCTTTTCCTTCTTGCTCCAAAACTCCAAGCATGCCACACTCCTCCAAAAGTTCTCCAAGAAAACTCTAAGTGTCCAAGAGTATGAGAGAGAGAGAAGAGCTCCAAAACTGAATTGACAAAAGGTTACAAACTGATCCTCAAAATCCTTTTTATTAATGAGGTCTCCAATTTCTTCAATTTTCCATTATTTTCCTTCAATTTCCTCCTCACATAAAGCCTATGACCTTTCACCTTCCTTTTCTCCTAATTTCCATTATTTTCATAAATAAAATTCCAATTAATGCCTCATGCCTTTCCAAAGCCTTTTCCTTTTCCTTTGCCAATTTCATTTACCATTAATTAATCACAAGTGGTCCCCATCACTATGTTTTTTCCCAACATTTACCTTGGAATACGTGTCCCATTACTATGGTGATTATTTTACTCTTATTAACTTTATTACATGGATTTTTGACTAGGGTTGTTATAGTAATTCATCTGAGATGGATGCCTACAAGCCTTTACCTTGGGAGTGGGATGAAAGCATGACCTAGTTCTCACTCTATAGCTATGTAATTCTTTGTTTAGAGTCAATAAGATTGGCCTATAGATCGACAACCTGTTTGTTTAATCTACTCACATTTAGCTTCGTGGTTGTTACAAAGCCAATTTTAGTTGAGGCAATAATTTTTGGGTTCATGGTGGTATTTATGATAATGTCCTTCTCAAAGACCACTGATATGGGCTTACCTAGATTTTTTTCATAACACTTCCACCTTTCATGCATGATCTTAAATTGAATCTGATCAAAATTGAGCTTGGTAATATCCAACACTTCTTCTTCCTCCTCTTACAGTATTCTCAATTCTTATAATGGGAAATGTCCACCAGTAATTGGAGTAGATGGTGGGATATCCAAAGGATGAAAATCCAGCCGCATCTCCAATCCCTACGGTTGCTAATCATCTTCTTCTTTGCTCTCTTTCTCCTTGATAAGATATTGCTCAATTTTTTTGGCCAGAGCTTCTTGTTGCCTTTTGGATTTTTCTTCTTCTTTCTATTTCTTTTCTTCAACTTCCCTTCTTTGTTCTTCCTCAAATTTTATTTTGGGTTCTTCTTCTTCTATTTTTTTCCTCTTTTCTTCCTCTTCTTGTTTCTTGCGACCTTCTTCTTCCTTCTCGTACTGCTCTTCTTTTTCTTCCCTCTTGAGCCTTTCTTCTTCCTTCATTCACTGCTCCTCTTCTGTTTTCCTTTTCATTTCTTGTTTCTTTCAAGCTATTTTTGCATTCCTACCTTTGAGATCATCTTTACCTTTCTTTTCTCCTTCTTTCTTCTTTAGGGTTTTATCCCCTTCCTATTTTTTTTCTGGGCCCCTTCCCGCTTGTCAATGTTCTGTTTCTTTTGTATTTCTTTATTGCTTTCTTGCTCTTTCTTTATTTTAAGAATGACCGCCTTGGCTTCAAGACTCATTATTTCTTGTGTCTCATAATCTGACTGTTCTCCTTCCTTTTCTTGTCTCTCATTTGGTCCTATCACCTTGGTAGAATTATAAAAGTTTAAGGTTTTTTTTTTTTTTTTTTTTTTTTTTTTTTTTTTTTTTTAATCTTATCCTCATCATTGTCTTTAAAATGAGCATAAGACCACTTGAATCCAATTTCCTTACAATGAATAGATGCAATTCCTTTATGATCATACTATCAAAATCTTAAATCAATAAAGAAGAAACCATTCAACTTTTCAACTTCAACTTCAACTTCCTTAAAGTTCACAAGAGTATATGCTCCAATTGTTAAAGGGAACACATGCCATGACCCCTTATTTCCCTTTACTGATGTATTAGACAACCCAATAGCCAATTCATAGAAAAACTCCTATAAAAGTAGTATGTTTGTCACCAATGTAGGTAAAGCGTGAGAAGAATTATAAGCACCGAAAACCCTAATATAGGTTGTTTCTCCGATAGGGAACCAATCTACTACATTAGGAACTGTGTTTTTGACCCTTTCTAACATACATGGAGGATATTTACAAAAGAGTGAAAGATACAAAGGAGAAATGAAATATTTCACAATAGTTTTGTACATGCATTTGTAGCCTATGTTCCAAAAGCATTTATAATAAATATGTATAGGTTCTTGAACCTCTGGAGTCCATTTTGAATTCCATCCTTCAAATTCACATTTTGCACAAACTGAATCAAGGAGATAAGATTCCATATAAGACTCTAATGGTTGGTCTCTCTCTGGATTCTTAGCTGTTTGAATGTTTGTCTTGAGTGCATATGCAAGAATGCTTTTCCAATTAAATGATGTCCCTTTAGTGGAAACTATGTGCATTAGAGGCACCCACGATGCTAGAAACGTATCAATATATACTCTCCCATATAACCTATTCATAATGGATTCCATTAACTGATACACATTCCAAATGCCTTATGTTCTATAAACCTAATCTAATCTAAGGCTGAACTTGGTGGGATCCTACCACCACGATTTTGGTATGTCCTTGGTAGACTCGTTGAAAGGTGATAACCACCTGGTGTTGAAGGCCTCTTCTTTCTCAGGTAACTTTTAATAAGTTGTAATGTCAACAGTGGCGAAGGATGCAAAAATTTCTTGAGTATGTCTCCTGATTACTCAATGATCTTCATTTGCACGCTGCAGTATCCAATCTATGGTTTCAACACATGGGAACACTGGTGGGTGTTAAACCAAGACCTCTTGATATAATGTATACTTTGAAATATTCTTGATATGGAGGGATATCCTTGTTTAAAAACTCTGAGTAAATGTCCCACCAGGTAAGCTTTATCTTCTTGTTAATATTATAGGCAATGTCTCCATATATAGGCATAATTGATGGATTATTTATGACTCCTTCAGTACTACTTTTACCTGTTGGAAAATGTAACTAGGTTTGGTCTTCATTTAATATATTTTAGTCATCATGTAATGTACTTGTCAAAAGAATAAAGAAAATAATTTTCATTATTATTGTGACTTATTAAATCATGGGTTTCATGCTTGGGTCACCATGTTTTAGGTCAAAGTCTCCATTGAGGACTTCTAGGATTTATTCTGAGTCAATAGAGTCATTGTAATTTTAAAGAGACCCTTCTTGGGCTTTTGAATCATGTAAAAAGGTTAATTATTGATTCAATTATGATTTATGTATCCTCCACACCATGTCGGCCTAGAAGAATATCAAATCTGCCTAAGGAACCTATTCGACCTCACATGGATCCTATAAATACAAACAAATTGAATTCATTTGGAGCATCACTCTTTCACAAGAAGTTCGATATCTCTTGTAGCTGGGAAAAGTGTGAAGTCTGTTGTTGGGAAGCCGAAATGAATATGAGTTTGGGGAAGTCTAATGAGAAAGGAAAATCGAAATTTTGGTGCCTCTCTCTGTCTATTTAGTGCTTTGGATTGGGAGATCAAAATCTTCCAAGTTTTTATGTTGTCGAAAACTACTGCCTAGTCGAAGTTGCTGGAAAGGGGTCGAAATTCTGGGAGGCTGAATTGGTGTGGAGGGAAGGTCTTGTCTTGGCCTAAGGTGAAGATTCTCAAAGAATACTATTGAAAGGAATAATTTCTTGACTGGGTTTTCCCCTCGAGGGTGGTTTTGCCATGGCATAGTGCCTACCTTTGGTGTCTATTGTTTTATGTGTTGTTTCTTTGGTAATTTCTTTATGAACTAAAGTAAAGAATATATAAATAATCGTAATAATAAGAAAAATCACAAGTAATTATCAAGAATAAGAAAATATTTCCACATTTCTAATTTTCTAACATGATATCAGAGCTTTGGTGAAGAAGGAAGTAAAAGGCAGTCTCAAGTACTTGATCAAGGAACCATTCAAAGGGACTATCTTAGGGAAGGAGTCATTCAAAGAAGATGTCTAACACAATCAAGGGAGGGAACAAACTTGAAGGGGCATCTAACTACAGGTCCTGGAAGAAGAGGATTGACCTAATCTTTGAAAAGAACAAAGCACTAGACTTCGTCAAAGGAAAAGTAAAGAATCCTACAGAGGATTCTAGTGATGCTGATAAAGTGAAATACAAGGAATTAGAATTGATTTCCATGACTCTGATGGTAGAAGAATAAATGACAACCTTGTCCCATTCATAGCTAACATCAATCATGCTTAGGAAATGTATGAAGCCTTGTAAAAGTTATTTACTATTAAAAACATTGGTCGAGTAGCAAGTTTGAAGAATGATATAAGGACCACAAAGATGACTAAAGAAGACACCGTGGCATCCTTCTTTGTGAAGATAGCTAGAATCAGGGATGATCTCTTGGCCATTGATGAAATTGTTCCAGACAAAGAACTTGTGATCATCGTTCTATTAGGATTTCCATCTGCTTGGGGTGTATTTGCTACAGGTCTTAACAGTTGGAAGGAATCTCCCACTTTTGAAGAACTATGGACTGTCTACAGCCAGGAAGAATTAATGATCTCATTAGTTACCAATGCCAAAGTAGTATCAAATGCATACATTGCTCAACATAAAGGAAATAAATCGAAATGACCAAGGAAGAAAGTTGACTTGTCCAAGATAGAATGTTATCAATACCATAAGAAGGGTCACTACAAGAGTGATTGTCTTGACAATCCAAAGAAAAAGAAGAGAGATATAGATCATGCAAACTTTGCTGAGGAAGGAGACTCAAAGAAAGCCAAGCTTGAAGAATTTGACATTAGGGACTTTCACTACTAAGTCCTTTGCTTGTATCTTTAGATATATTGTTTTATATATTTTAGAATTTATAGGTATTTAACATATTTTGGAAAATACATTTTTATTATTTTTATAGGTTTGTAGGTATCCCTCAAGCTTTGGAGGGAGCCCCCAAAAACTCCCTAAGATAAGATCTCATTTCTTTTCAGTTTTTGGTTTCATGTATTCATTTAGTTTTGATTATATTAACTTACTAATCACCATTCTCCCTCTATTGTCTTGATTAGTAAAACATCTGCAAGAAGTATGAAGGAGGACCTCTCAAGAAAAGGTTGTTCTAGAAACAAAGATATGCCTTAAACTATAATACATTGATCTCCTTAAAGGTTTATTTGACAATCTATTACTAACATTGTTATGTATAGTTATATTGAATCATAATGATTCTTGTTTTGGGTGATTCATCACTTGATAAATCTACCCACCCCACTCATATTCTTAATTTATTTTGTAGAACTCTAGATATGTTTTGGAAAACCCTAATTGAAGGGTATGCCAATGTGAATGTCTTAAACCCTAATATGCTTAGCGATATTGTGAATGTTGTTTTACGTCTTTATTGATGATGTCATGTTTGGGATTTTGGTATGATAAGGAAAACCTAACTTGTTAGGGTTGAATGATAAGGTCTAAAATCCCGAACCTTTGAAGTTTTGGTAATGTTGGGTTTGTTATGTTTCTCCATTAAAACTCTAAGTAATTAGGGTTTGGTGGAATGTGTGAGCAAGACCCTTATAATGTATTAGAAATGATTTCCCTGGTATGGGTGTGTTTGTCTAATCAAGTTTGTATGTCTAACTCTTATTTGATATTTTTGTGAAGTTGGGTTTGACTAACACATGATATGAAATGATGATGAAACTCTAGGTATATATAGATATGTCTTTTTGGTTGAAACCCTAGATTGGTCTAGGTCAAATGTATTAATGTTGTCGGATATATGATATTCTTAAGAATGATTATAAATTCCTTGATATGTGTGTTGACCTGGTTATTGATGGTCATAAGTTTTAGGATTTAATGGAAGTCCTTGTCTGAGATTCTAGGATGTTGATATTTGGAAATCTAGGGTTTTGCAGCTAAACCCTAGTAGGAAGTAAATTGTCTAGTATGTGTGATATGACAATTTGAGATCTATTTATTTAATGATTGTTGAGATTGTGAAAATGGAATTCTAGGGTCTTGGAGTTGAACCTTAGTAGAAGTAAAAATCTCTGATGTATGATGACAATATGATAATTTGAGATTTGTTTAAGATTGTTGAAATTCGAGTTTTGGTTGGATTTGATGGTTGATAAGAAATCTAGGGTTTTCAACTAACCCTAGTGGAAAGTGGTCATGTTAATGACTACGCTATAATTGACTTTGATTGATTCTTCTGTATGAAATCTACGATTTGTAGTGAGAAGTCTAACATATGAATTTTGAAAATTTGTTGGATGCTTTATATTTGTCTGAATTGTTTCTAGAGTTTGCTATATGTTGTAGTAAGGTATGTCATACCTTTGGAAGAAACATTGAAACCCTAGATGGAATGAAAGTTAGTAGGAAGTAGTCTACAGTTTATGACAAAGTCCCTAGCAAGATGTTGAAAAGTTTATGTCTCTTGTTTAAAATTTTGAGTATTTGATATGTATAGAGTTGAAATGCTTCCGTGATTCTGATATGGATAACTTCACGCTTCCATAGATTTGGTTGTACTTTCTATCTAAGTTGTGTAGGTACACAATCTTCAATATGGTGAAGATGCTCGTTGATGTGATAAGTATGATGAGGATATTGATAACTTTGATGAAATGATTGGAAGCCATGAAATATTATCCGATGACAAAAAAAAAAGAAGAAGAAGAAAAAGAAGAAGAAGTCGATCTCCTTAAGGAAGCCTGGACAAAAGAGATCTCCCTAAGATTAAGAGGGAGACCGGATGAAGAGATGCTTCTTGTTTGAGAGGGAGGGCATAACATGGTTTTGATTAATGAATTTTGGAGGATATTTCTACATGAGAAGTAGGAAAGGAAAGTGTACGATTGAGGAAAATTCTGTTAAAGATTCGATTGATACTCCTACTATGAAAAGTTGAGAAGCAACATCAAGCTGTCTAGATGACCCCAAAGATTTGTACTTGATTATGTACATTATTGATTGGGGTTGTTTTTGTACATGTGAATATCTCGAAGGTTTTGATAGCATGTTGGTAACCAATCAATTTGATCGGGAGAGATTTGTTTTCCTCGATCTGCCAGATCAAGGGGTGTTGAGGCTTTGCGAGTGAAGCATTGTGTGGGAGGACATCTGGCCAACACTTTGTGTTGATGTCTAGGTCCCGAAGTTGGAAAGGTGGTGTTGATCATAGAGCTCTATTTTTGGATACACCCTTGGATTTTTGGGTTGGTGGTTAGCAAGTAACACTAATGGTACCTAGAGGGGTTGAAAGTGTGAGTCCATTTTATTCCCACATGGATAGATTTCTCTACTTAGGAATCTAGTCCATGGCATTGTAGTGCATAGATTGTTGAGATACCAATGGATATATTTCCTTGGTTAGGAATCTAGTCCATGGCATTGCGATGCTTAAAGCACTTCACGGTTCATATAGTTTGAGGTCTTCCATTGTACTTTTATATGATGAATACCACCCTATTTAAGAGGGAGTGTTGGAAAATATAACTAGGTTCGGTCTTCATTTAATGTATTTGAGTCATCGTGTAATGTACTTGTCAAAAGAATAAAGAAAATTATTATTATTATTATTATTGTGACTTATTAAAGCATGGGTTTCATGCTTGGATCACCATGTTTTAGGTCAAAGTCTCCATTGAGGAATTCTAGGATTTATTCTGAGTCAATAGAGTCATTGTACTTTTAAAGATACCCTTCTTGGGCTTTTGAATCTGTTAGTGCTCAAATCTACCTTAGGCTGAAATAAGGTAAAACTCAAGGCTACATCAAACCACGCTCAACCTCGTAGCTAGCCCTACGAGGACAGGAGAGGGCTCTCTCCGGGTCAATCTCGGCAAAGATAATCGATAAGGCTCGATATGAATAAAACAAAAACTAATTTTAGGCTAGATATGAAGTACAAGGAGTTTGAAGTTGATTTTTTGGAGTTTTTGTTGAATCTAAGGGAAAGGCAATTTTGGGTGTGGGGATGAGACACAATTTTTGCAGAGGTCCGATTGGGGCAAGGAAGGAAATTGTCTTGATGCTTTAAAAGTGAAAGAGAAGGATATATCAGACTGGTGAGGAGCTAAGGAGAGCAAGAAGCTTTCAAGGATTCTCCTTAAACAGATGAAAACATGGAAAATCAAACAAACTTAAAGGCAGAGCATAGCAAATTATGGATTCTACCTTAACACTTCATTTGTTCAATTGCAGAAGATGAGAGAAGGAAAATGATACACATAACAACTTATAGATACTGAAAGAAGCACACCATAAAAACATAAATCCACATGAATCCAAAACAGTGCTGCAAAACCCTGGTCTTTCCTTTGCCAAAATGCAGAAAATATGTACAATAGGGTGTCAAGCTTTTCCCAAGAGTCCAACCTCTCCAACCTCTGAAAATGATTGAGAAATTACATCATATAGGCAAGCCAACCCATTCCATTGCCTCTAGGGGTCGAGCTCATCATCCTAGGAGCTGTTTCAACCAACTCTAAACAAAGCACTACAATCTAGGCAGTGAAAACAACTTGCCTCTATAAGGTAGGAAACTAATTCATTCATTAAATTTTCACTCTTTGGTGAATGAATCTTCTAGAACAAGTAACTAAGTGTCAAAATTACATCATGTTCAATAAATTACATCAAGAGCAGTCAAAAATTACATCACAAATCAAAACTAGTCAAACTGGCCGAATTTTTGAGCTGGAAGGTGAAAATTTGACCAAAAATCTCTATGCGCCTGTGCGCCTGAGCTCTATGCGTCGCGTTCCTTTTGGCCTACTTTTGGGGCACTTGAAGGAGTCAAAATTGAGCTTAGATTGGCTTGTTGGAAAGCCCTACCTGTCTACTTTCCAACCCAAGTGGAATTTTCCAATTTGGTGTCCATTTGCCCCTCCAAAAGTGCATTCTCCCAAGACTGCTTCCTGTGTGTCCAAAAAGGGGCAGTGAGGTCATTTTTTTCATGTTTTTTGACCTTTTTGGGATCCAAAACTTTCCCAAATTTCTTTTCCAAGTACCAAAATTCATGATTTCTCATGACAAATCCAAAACTGCAAGCCATTTGTCATTTGGACCTCCCAATCCTATGCGTCACGCGAGGCGCATAGAGCCTGTGCATAGCGCCTTTTTGTAGGAGACTTTTGGAGGCCTTCCTGGTGTCGAAATCAGGTCCAGAATAGCTCGTTGGAAAGGTATTTGAGTATACTTTCCAAACCAACTAAAATTTTTCAATTTTGAGTTCAGTTGCCTTGTAAAAAATCAAATCTCCCAAGACTGGTCAAAATGTGCCAAATGAGGCTGCCTCAAGCCAGAGTGCTGTTGCAGTGAACTTTTGAATGCCTTCCTCAACTCCAAATTGAACTCATGATAGTTCATTGGAAAGATATTTGTTTCTAGTTATCATTTGACTTATCAAGAAAGTTATTTGGACAACCAAGCTAGGAGAAAACTTGATTTTCCCAAGGTCACTTCAGAGGTGCATCAATTCTCCCGAGGCGATTGTATTTTTGACATTTCTCTAAAACCATAACACCTGTGTAAAAAGTGAAGGACATTTTTCTTCCTTGGCCTGTTGTGGACAAAAACCTCTCTCATGCTTTGAAAATTCATTTTTGATTGCTCTGAAATATCTTTTGAGTGAAACTTGTCTCGATGTGTGAAACAAGGAATTTTGTCGAAATGAAGCGAAGTGAAGGGGATAAGGGGCTTCTAAATTCTTGGGGAAATTTTTGGAAGTAGGGAGGGATGTTAGGAAGCAGGGTAAAGTGGAATCTCAGAGATTGAGTGAGGGGAAGGGGTCCAAAAGGGCAAAACACAGGCCTAGCCTAGAAAATTGCCAAGTTGTGGCAAGAAACTAGGGTTTGAGAAAAAAAGAGGAATTTGGGGGATATCAGTGATGGGAAGTGTTTAATAAGGTACATTAATGATAGGGGAAAGTGTATGAACATCAGGATACAAGTTTTGCTAATGATTTGACCATTCAAGAGAAATTGCCTTCAAAACCCTAGGAGAGGGAAATGAACCCTGCCTAGGCGCAATTGAGGCATGAACAAGGTGTAAAATGACCCAATGGAACCTGACATGATGATAACAACCTTATGAATGATGATAGACTCAGCTGAATGGTGACATGGACCGACATTTGGAAAATTTTGAAAAGAGTGAAAACAAACCCTAGACCTAATGCCTAGTGACCAAATTTTGCTTGAAGACTCACTGAAATGACAAAATTTGACCTTGACACTCTGAGACCACTTTGTAAGAGCGTATTTGATCACTGGAGGAAGGCTGGAAATACTGACACTAACAAAATCATGTAAAAGGTTAAGTATTGAGTCAAATATGATTTATGTATCCTCCACACCATGTATTCCTAGAAGAAGATCAAGCTGGCTTAAGGACCCTATTCGACCTCACATGGAGACTATAAACACAAGCACATCAAATTAATTTGGAGCATCACTCTCTCAAAAGAAGTTTGATATCTCTTATAGATAGGAAAAGTGCGAAGTCTATTGTTGAGAAGCCGAAGTGAATGTGAGTTTGGGAAAGTCTAAGGAGAAACGAAAAATTGAAAATTTGGTGCCTCTCTTTCTCTATTTCATGCTCCGGATTGGGAGATCAAAGTCTTCCAAGTTTCTTTATTGTTGGAAGCTTCCAATTGACAGAAGCTTCTACCTAATCGAAGCTGCTAGAAAGGGGTCAAAATTCCGGGAGGCTGACTTGGTGTGAAGGGAAGGTCTTGTCTTGGTCTAGGGTGAAGAGTCTCAAAGAATACTATTGAAAGAAAGGATTTCCTGATTGGGTTTTCCCCTCGAGGGGGGTTTTTCCATGGCATAGTGCCTACATCTGGTGTCTATTGTTTTATGTGCTATTGCTTTGGTAATTATTGATGAACTAAAGGAAAGAAGATATAAAGAATCATAATAATAAGAAACATCACAAGTAATTATCAATAATAAGAAAATATTTCTGCTTTTATTATTTTCTAACATTACTTTTGGTGGAATCCTTTCCCAAACATTTGAGAGAACCCTTGACCACTAGTGGTTCCATCTCTCTAGAGAAAGATGATATACTAATGCACTCCAAATCAATGTCACATGACATTTTAAAAATATGGTCCCAAGAGATAGATGTTAACATGAATAACAAGAAGCACAAATCAATTATAAACTAACATGGTTTCTTGTGGGGCCTCAAGGCATAATAGTAAAGCTTCTAGCTAGGTTGTAGTTTTGACTTATGAGGTAGGTTGGAAAGTCATGACTCAAAGCAAGTCACATGATAGAGTGGGTTCGTAGTGTCACTAGGAGGAAATAGGTAGCAGGTCGCAATGGGAGGTAAAGTCACAGGATCACAAGTTAGAGCAGGTCGCACAATTCTTGTATAGAACACATCACAAGGCTGTATGCAAAAATAAGTCATAGGTTGAAAATAGTTGGCATGTTGCTAGGTCGCATAGGCCACTAACCTACTCGGTTGTGATATTGTGACTTTGTGACTGAGGGGTTTATAGTATGGTCAGAAACCTAAAAGGCCAACGATTGTGATTTGTGACCTAGTTGCAAGTCAAACAGTGTTGCTGTTGGTGAGGTTGCAACCTCACATGAACTACGATTCACGAATATGGGTAAATCACAAAAGACGATTTAAGACTTATACTTTTACAAAATTTGAGGCACACTTTAACAAATGGAACAACATGAGAGGGCACATAGATTGATTGAGAGCATGAGGGTTACACTATGGCTTGAACGAACAACTTGTCGAGAATTATTGGAACTTAGCCGACAACTAACCCATCAATAACATTATAACACCCTCCTCCCACATCTACCCAAGCAACTGGCCAATCGAGGTAAACATGCGATGAGAGGCCACTATGATATGATTCGACCTCCTAAGTCATGTTAAGGAAGTGGAATCAATGGAAACACACCATAAAAACATTCAACAACAACATTATGACCCTCAGGAACCAATCCCACCTTTTTGACAATCTGCCTCTGGGTCCCACTGAGCTTTTGGACATCTTGACCTCTAGACGCTCTCATGCTATGGGCATGCCAACATCCATGGACCTATGGATGCTCTCACAGGCCAACAATCTAGTGTCCAAGGACTCTTTTTGTTAGTGCTATGCCAGCGTCCCCAGGATTTGAGACACTTTTTCAATCGTAGAGCCCAGGTCACTGCCCATAAATGAATCACATCTTTAGAACAATAAAATAACAAGGAAATGATAGTATAAATGCAATCACTTGAATGAGGCCTTGACTAGACCCCTACTATCCATGACAACCATTTCGTCAAACATATCATGAATATGTAATCTACAGGTGTAAATAACAGATATGAGCATAGGGTCTCATAATTAGCTAAAAATCGCTAAGAGACATTGATGCCTCAATATATTAACTTCCATTACATCCATTAGGTCATAGATACATTGATCATTAATTTACAAGTAAAAACATGATGACATCCATACATACCTACTGTTATAAAAAACATATATAACCAACATAATAGCAACAAAAATACCAATGAAATCACATCCATATAAACCACATATAATCCAGTATAATACTCATAGAAATACAAAGATAAGTAATCTCATATTGATGATTCAAAATCCAAACCCGGGATGGGACTTCCATGTTCCATTAGACCGTAGAATGGCTGCCAAATCCCTCTTCAGACATTCACCCCCATGCCATATTCCAAGCATGAATGTGGGATCTCATAGAACACATAAATCCAAAACCATCCAGGGATTCTAGAGGCCATCCACCTCAACCCATCAAATAGTGATTCTACCTCACAATCGGACATCACAAAACCATCTTCAAATTGGTGTCTATCCAAGCCTTCCAGGGCTTCCAGAGCGTTTGTCCAACCAAGGCTTCCAGAACTAGTAACTCAACCCACAACGTTTACTGGGATTCTAAAGCATTTGTCCAACCAAGGCTTCTAGGACTAGTAACTCAACCCACCAAGGGCTTCCAGAGCGTTTTCCCATCCAGGGATTCTAGGAATTTTAACTCAACCCAAGCTTTTACAGGGCTTCCAAATCGTTTGTCCAACCACAGATTCCAGGACTAATAACTCAACCCAAGCTAAGGAAACATGAGAACCACCCAAAACAAAACAAGGAAAACAAATCCATAATCACCATGGCTATCTAGGAAATGGAAAGGTTAGGCAATCCACTGTCAATCTCGATCATCCTCCATGCCCATGAAATATCACAATCAACAAATCACATGAATATACCATGCATGCCAAAACTAGTGAGGAAAACATACATGCAACTCGGAACCTGCAGGAAAATCATGCTGTAGCTATTGATCCTGATGTCCTCTTATGCTTTCCTATTCTTCCTTTGCCTTCTTGCTCCAAAATCCAAGTATGCCACACCCTCAGAGAGTGCTCCAAGAAAACTATAAGTCTCCAAGATTATGTGAGAGAGAGAATAATGAGAGAGCTCCAAAATTGAACCGAAAAAAAGTTACCAACTGATCCTCAGAAGCCTTTTTATTAACGAGGCCTCTATTTTCTTCATTTTCCATTATTTTCCTTCATTTTTCTCCTCACATGCAACTTGTGACCTTTCACCTCCCTTTTCTCCTAGTTTCCATTATTTTCATAAATAAATCTGCCAAAAATGCCATTTTTCCTTTGTCACTGCCTTTGCCAATTTCCTTAGACATTAATAACCAATGAACACCCACACTAGGATGTTTTGCCCAACATTCAGCTTGGAATAAGTGTCCCATCAACTGTGGTTATTATTTTGCCTTTATTAACTTTTATTACATGAAATTTTCACTAGGGTTGTTACAAACATAAGGATAGCTATGGGTTTGATGCCCAATTCCAATTGCAAAAACGTGCTCCTAGCTATGGTAACATCACTGTAAATATAAGTTACCTTTAGAAGAGTTATAGGGTGGAAATGTTATGACATTTATCACAACAAGGAATTTCTAAGAGTAAGACTGAAAAACTTTGTAATTTCGCTTATGGCCGACAACTTAAATTCAAGGAAATGCAAAGAAAACAATTTCAAAAAAATACCCTCGAATGTATTTGCAAGAACCAAACATAAAGAGAGTTAATGTATTGGAGACAAACTATATTAAGGAACATAAATGAAATGCATAAAAAATGTAAGCGACGACATGAAAAAAATAGTTACATATGATATAATCCCCATAAAAAAAGCATTCATGGTTTTGCATGGAAGATTCAATGAAAGAAACTTGTAGAGCTAGATCCCTAACTCTCTAAACATCGACGTAGAGAAAAAAAGAGTTAAATAATATCGATTGCTGAGTAATGAAACCATGTTAGAGAACTATAGAATGATTGATCAAACAAAGAGTTGTCAGAGTAACCATTAAACCAAAGAAAACCCTAAACTCTCTATTCACAGTTGATCTGAAGAGATATCATCACAACTGTTCAAAGGGTAAGTTGTATAAACCTTTGTGTTAACATTGGGGAGACACGTATGTGTGAAAGTGAATCCCTAGTCATGGAATAATCTAGAAGAACCTTCATTGTTATTTCATCCACATCGAAATTGAGACTTAAGGGTTTATGAAAGATATACCACATAGAGCCAAAAACCTAAGACTATGTCATATATTAACAAATTAGAACATGCACTAAAACTCAGAGTTCATGTATATGACTTGCCTTCGATATGGTCGACATATAGTGTATGCTTGTCAGCATATGTGTTCATGTCATTTTGGAATATGTCCAGAGTATCTACAATCACATTCTTGTGAATGGCTGTATCGAAAATAAAAAAAATCATCACGTAGGATGATGTTGTATAGAGTTCAAAACATATATACACCTCGTAGGGTGATGAGCATAAATAAAAACTAGATATCTACATCATCATATATAGCCGGAAATCTGCAAAAATTTAGGTGCCATCCACTTGATGATAAGTTTGATCTATATAAGGTCTATGATAGTATTGGTACTGTGTAGTACCCCTCTGTTCATGGATTATCCACTGTCCTCTTGGCAGGTGCGTGGCCTCCTTGGAAAGGCCGTTGGCACAGTTGTTATGCTCCTTGTAAATGTGATGAACAAGTATGGAATTAAATAGAGATTTTAAATGCTTCACTTCGTCCAGAATGTTTATAAGTGTGTGTGCATGACATCTAGTGTTATTGTTTATCCAATTTATAATGATATCAGAGTCACCAAAGATCTGAATATCTCCGCATTCATGATTTAGAGAAAAATGTAATAGATGTCAAAGAGTGATTAATTATGCAAAATTGTTCGTTCCTTCACCCAAACCCATTTTGACTCTGAAGTAATGTTGATCAGAAAGGTAGAGAAGGAAGCCCCCCCGTATCCTTGTTGTTGGGCTGCTCCATCAAGAAAAGCCCACGGTGAGGAGTGGTCTATTGGTTCGGGAGCAGTGGGTCTGCACGGATGAGACATAGAGTATTTTGGTAGCTCAAGGTAGGATGCTGTGATTTTAGCAGTTATGCTCTACCATCTGATCATGCTGTCCTCAAAAGTCATTTTATTTCTGGCCAGCCATATAGCCCAGAAAAATATTAGGGGAAGGCATGGAAGATTTGTCCCTGAGTGCGCACTGTTCTAGGCTTCCCATGTTGATGTTATACTATCTCCTTTCCATTCTCCCGTGAATCGGATCTCAACAGCAACAGATCTCCATATCTGTTTTGTGGTATTGCAGTTGAGGAATAAGTGCTCTGTCGATTCTGAGCTCTGTTTGCATAGGATGCATAAATGAGGACCATACATGGATCTGTGGGTGAGGATGTCCCTAGTTGGTACTTTGTTTCGAAGGATGCACCGGAAGAAAAGTCTGGTTTGGGGAGGAGATTTTAACTTCCATATGTTCTGCCACCATTTTTGTATGTTGTTAGGTTGTTTGTCTTGTAGCAGACATAGGTAGCCTTCCTTTGGAGTGTAGATTCCAGATTCTGCCATGCACCACATGAGCTCATCCAGGCCCTCCTTGATACGGATGTGTGACTCACTCAAAGCATTTGTATATTTGTTCCAGATAAGGTGCCATTGAGGAGGCAGGTTTAGCTGAGTGGCAGATTTCCATGCTTGAGTAAAACAGATGTATTCTCCTAATTTGCAATTTGAGCAATTACCTTGATGTGTTATTGATTTAGAAGTAGAGTGAGCTCTCTTGGGAGGAGACATCGACTCCCTCCCCTAGTCTAGGGGTCCAGGCCAATGAGTGCACTAGTACCTACATTTATCCTCCAGGCCAGGTGGTTTCGAATGAGAGGGAGCGAGAAAAAAAGAGCTTTCCAAACCGAGGATATGCCCGTCCTATTCCATCGAGGCATCCTTATCCAGTCCATAATTTGGAGAGGCCAGATATATTTGTGGTATGAGATGGATGTCCATAGATTATGCTTGGTAAGGAGAGTCCATCCCATCTTTGCAGCCAGAGCTTGTGCAAATGAGGTTAGATCTTTGAGGCCCCTTCCACCCCACTTTTTGGGGAGCGCAATCTTGTTCCAACTTATCCAAGCAAAGACTCTTTTGTCTTGGCCTCCATTCCATAGATATCTACAACAAATCTATTTGAGTCGGGCCAGGATACATCTAGGAATCCATGCTAATGCCATCCAGAATACTGGAGTGGCTTCCAAAATAGATTTTATTAGCACCAGCCTGCCTGCTCTGGATAAGAAACGATGGCACCAGTGAGAGATTCTTTTCTCTAATTTGATGACCAACCAAGTCCAGTCTGCTATCTTTTGACTCATGGGCTTGATCCAAAACCCTAAGTATTTGAAGCCCTGATCAAGTTGGTGAGGGCTATAAGGAAAGTGTTGCGAGGTAAAGGTGGATTCCTGAGCAGATGTATGGGCCATCGTGATAGTGGATTTTGCATGATTTGCCAACATACTAGTGGCCCTGGAGAAAGTGGCAAGGATCTTGTCAAGGGAAATCGAGTCATGAATGCTACCATCCAGGAAAATAAGGACATCATCCACAAATAGGAGATGAGTGAGATAACACTTATCACTGATCTTCAATCCAAATAATCTGCCACTTTGCTTTTCATGATAGAATAGCCTACTCAAACATTCCATGATAATCAGGAAGAGGAGAGGGGAAAGAGGGCATCCTTGCCCGAGTCCTCTTTCAGCATGGAAAAAAGGAGAGGCAGAGCCATTGATGAGGAGATTGAAGGTAGGCATTGATATGTAGGCCATGATCCATGTGGTAAAAAGATGTGGGAAGCCCAGGTGGATAAGAAGCATTTTTATGTAAAGCCAACTTACCCGATCAAAAGCTTTAGCCAAATCGATCTTGAGGATGATCCCCTTGAGTCTTCTGGATCAAATAGAGTGTAGGGCTTCTTGTGCAGTGCCAATGGCTTCGTGGATTTGTTGATCTTCCAGAAAGGCAAACTGTTCAGGGAGGATGTGCTGAGACAGGATAGGCTTAATATGATTTGCAATGATTTTTGAAATAATCTTGTAGAGACAGTTGCAGAGGGAGATAGGATGGAAATCATTGAAGGATACAGGGGAATCAAATTTGGGGATGAGGGCGATAAAAGTAGAATTGATAGTATTGTACATTTTTCCAGAAGACCGACATTCCTCCACAACTTGGAGAAGGTCCCGTCCTAGAAGATC
>APFE030792537.1:38977-61842 GCA_000404065.3 Pinus taeda
TTAACCATTCATTTAATTTTCCCATTAGTCATAATGGCATACAAGGGTTTATGGGAAGAAATTTTCCTTCTAGAATTGGTCAAACTTGATCAAGGTGCACTAAGAAGTTAATTTAATCCATTTTCATCATTGTTAAGGCACCCAAAGTGTGAATATCTTAGGATTATTATAAATTATGGACCCTCCCTTCATGTCAAAACCCTAGAAGGATGAAAAATTCCTACAATAAGGTATTCTTCACATGTGATTAATAACATTTTTCTGATAACTTTTGATCTTGGAGCCTTAGATCTAGCTCTTGGAATTATTAGAATTTAGATTGGTCTTGGAGCTAAGGGAGATCTTGGATTGCTTTTCTTCTCATGTGGAGGAAGGTCTAATTTTCCCCTTTGTACCCACTTGTAAAATTTGTTTGTAGAGGTTTGAGGAGAACCTTTATAGGATTGTTGGTGATGCCTTCAAGTGATAATTGGAAATGAGAGAGCCTCTAAGAGGACTGAACCCAAGGAGAAAGGATTCAAAGCCATATCACCACTCAAAGTTATGTGACATGGTGCAACATTTTCTACTTTAATAGAATATTATTTCTTTCCCCACATTTTTTGCTTATTATTGAATTAGTGTTGTTTGTCAAATGCTTTGATTTCATTCATTAAAATAATCAAGTATATCTCAAAAGTGTTTTCACTTAGTTCAGTGAGCTAGTTTTAAGGTTTTCTTATTTGTAGATTTTTTTTTCATGTCTTGCATGCAAGATTCTTGGAAACATGGCTTCCTTATTTTACTAAGATCCATCAATAAGTGCAAGTTATAACCCTCACTTCCCTTATTTATTGAAAGCCTTGTTTCTTCTTTGACTTAGTTTTATGAGTTAGCTAAAGCCTTGTTACTTATAGAGTCTAAAATGTATTTTCATATTTTATGTGCAAGATTCTTGGAGCCAAGACCTCCTCCTTTAACTAAGATCCATTAAGAAGTGTAAGTTATAGGTTTCTCTCTTCACTTCTTTATTAAAGCCCTAGTTGCTCCTTTCTTATTTGATGTTGTAAAACTTGTTTTGTTTGTCACTAACCTTCTAATCAACTAGTGGGACCTACTATTACAATTATATCAAACAATTCATCAACAAGTATATTATTGCATCACCTTATGCAATCCTATGATCTTATCATAAAATGGGGAAGAGCATGTGGGCTTCATGATGAGTCTCAGAAATGTCATATTTTTCCACTCATAATATTTTCTTTTGACCTAGAACCAAATATTAAAGTCCGCCAATAATACTATAAAGTTTACCATTATTGTATCCACGTTTTGTATATGCTCAAAGGTAAATGGATTGCAATCCTAAAATTCTTTTTGTTTTGCATGGTTAATTTAGAAAGGTTGCAAAATTACCTGTATTGTTAACAGTGATAAGGAATGTGCTAAGATGTATACATATGTGTGTAGTTTTTAAATAAGTTTTCTAATGTAACATGTAGTGCATTTTCACAATATATTTTGTAGGACACCAAGTGGGTTTTGCATGAGAAGCAAGTTTTGGAAGATACGAACATTAATGGTAGTAACTCATTTATCAATTTGTTAGAGAAATTTAGTATCGACCATAACCAACAACATTCTCAATTTACTCAAGAAATTTCCATCACAACTACTTGTACCAATTTTTCCGAGGCAATTACTGTTAGGATATTCCGACACATAGGAAATAGTTAAGTATAACTTGGTCTAGTGTATAGTTAGGTAAAGTGTGTTCCTTTACCATGTACTTTTTGTAACTTACAATCTAACGGTCACGATATGTTCTAGACATGAAGTGATCCGACGGTTCATTCTCTCCTTAATATTACCGACACTTGATCCGTGGCTTAACACCCAACATGATCTCCATTTAAAGAGCATGGAGGGTCATTTGTAAGGTGACGATTCATGAGAGAAGCTTATGTAAATTTTCTTTCTTTTACATTAATAAATTTCCTGAAGTGGCCGTGTTGGCTGAGGCGTGCACTACTTCCCTCTTTGACGGTTTTAACCACGTCAAGAATATTGGTGTACCAATCTGTGATCTATTTTTGAGCGGTGTCCTTTGGTTTTCTATCTAAGGAACTTACCCTATAAATTCCTACATGATATCATAGCTATTCAAGGACCGCATCTGTTGGTGATCCAAATTCGAAGTCAGTACAACTGCATCTGACTGTCATTTCTTAGATTTACTATTTTTGACCGCTTTTGGGCCGAGAGGACTACTTTATTGTGTTAGGAGCATCTGTTCCAGTGAAGAGCCCCTTTCGTTTCACGCGAAAAGGTTTCTGGTAACCCTAGCTAAGTCATTTTTAAGATCTGCAGGTTAGAGTTATTTATCTCTTTGTTTATTTCGGTTTATAGTCCTCTATAATTTTTTTTATTATCAGATCTTTACCTTTCATTTCTGTGTATGCTCTTTGCCCCATGACTCTGTGCGATCTGGGCAAACCAGACATAGAAAGAAATCATTTTTCTCATGCGTATGCTCTTTTCTGCTGCACCTTAGTATGATCTCAGAAAATCAGAAATATTGAGGAAAATATTTAGTTTCCAACCAAATCTAACTTTAAGTCGTAATACTTGGAATTCTTTTGCATGTTTGTTTTGGGTTGTGTGGTTTTTTTTTGTTTTGTAGGCAAAAATAGGTTTTTCAAGTAAGCACACACTCCAAAGCTTCAGTGAGCAAAAAAAAACTCCTTCCTCCTTTCCAAAAATTGCTAACCTTTTAAACTAGCTTATTTGGTCCAAAGTTACTTCATGAGAATAGATGTCTTGGGTTCAAATCTTTCTTTTTGTTGAGTTACTTTTTCAAAAAATACATGTAACTTATGTTTTAAAATTACTTTATGTAAAAATGTTTTCACCCATTATAAAAAGTGAGTCACTTATAATTCTGAAGTTACTTTATCTTTTATTTAAGTTATAATTTAGTGGGTAGTTCATAAAGTACCATTATAAAAGTGACTTTCACTTATTTATAAAAGCGGGTCACATAAAGTAATCTTTTTTTTTAAAAGTGAGCTAATTAGTTAAGTTTGGAAGGGGGGGGGGGGGGGGTGAGGGGAGTGAGATTTTTCTTTAAATATAACATTATCAATCACTTCCCAACATTCACGTAGTTCAACGACATCTTCAAAACCTTTTCTTCAAAAAGCCATAACTTCTTCATTCGGAAGCCATTTTCAGAGTCGTTTTTTTTGAATCGACCTAATTTTTCAAGATCTTTCCATTGGAACGTTTAGTTTCAACATCTTCAACTTCAATTTCTTTTAAAATGGAAATTCCATTCGTAGTTATTCTTGACATCACCAACTACTTCCAATGGTTATCCTGTGTTGTGGATTTACTTAGAAGTAAAGGAATTTATAGACTAGCCTCAGGCCAAGAATCTAAACCTAAAGATGAAGATAAGGTAGACAAATGGGAAAATAAGAAAGATCAAGCACGTGAGTTGATAGGGATGTCTATTTCTCCAGACCTTAGATTCCATATCACAGAACTTGATACCCCTGATGAAGCAATGAAACAACTCAATAAAGTTTTTGGAATTAAAAATGAAATTAGAGCCCATGAACTCAAAAATGAGTTGCTTACGTTGGACCCAAATACTTTTTCTTCCATTGAAGATTTTCTGTCCAAGTTTAAGGCCCTTAGACTTCTCTTGGAAGGTGTTAAGGTTAAGAAAGAAGATGGTAACCTTATCTATTCCATTCTTACTAAATTAGGACCAACCTACTCTGTGTTTGTTTCCACCATCCATTCTACTAGAGAAGGCTTTATTTCTCAAGGATAAGGCTACAAGTCCCCCTCTTTTGATGCCTTTTGTGATTTTTTAATAAAAGAACAGGAAAAAATCTTACATCTTGGTCTTCTTAATACTGGAAACTCTTCTAAGAAAGCCTTAGCAACCCAACAACAACCAAATTCGAAGAATCCTAAGAAGTAACATCTAAAAAGAATGGTCCTAAACCAAACAAGGGTCCTAAGAAATTTCAGTCTCAAAATGAAAAATCAATTGAACAAAATGATAAGGCAAATAAAAACAAAGGGAATAAGACTGATAGACATTGCAACTTTTGTAATCGTGGTGGCCACTCAGAATCTAAATGCTTTAAGAAGATGGAAGCCTTGGAAGCAACAATGAAGAAGCATAACATCCATTTGGAGCACTCTTCAACTTCAACTTCATTATCAGGAATAACGCTTTTTTCATGTGGTTGTCAAGCATCCTGGTTTGGTTATGCACTAAATGTATCTTCTTCTTCTCATTCTCATGAGTGGCTTATTGATTCTAGAGCTTCTTATCACATGACAAAAAACAAAGCCATGTTTTCTTCTTTAAATGATTGTAACACCAAAAATATATACGTTGGTGATTATAGATCTCTTAGTGTTGTAGGGACTGGAACTATTCATCTAGACAATTGTCAATTTAATGATGCATTATGTGTTCCTACCTTATCTTGCAACCTTCTATCTATATATTAGATAACTCATTCAGGTTAAGGTAAAATCATTTAATTTTCACCTCACGATGTTGTAATTAAGGACCTAAGAGATCCTAGACAGATTTTAGCTACTGACATTATTGATGATTCTACAAGGTTGTATAAGTTTAATAAAGTTGGTCATCAAATCTTCCCTCGGTATTTGTTGCTCATAATGATGAAGTGAGCAAAATTTGGCATGAGCGATTTAGTCACTTAAACTATCACTCCCTTCAAAATCTATGTAAAGAAAATATGGTGACAGGTCTTCCTATGGTATCTTGCAGAGATAGTGTTTGTTTCGGATGTGTACTCGAAAAACATCATCGGCATAGTTTTGAAAAACGTGCCTCCTTGCACACCTCAATCCCTTTACAGCTTGTGCATAGTGATTTATGTGATCCACTTCTAGTTGTTTCATTCTCTGGCTACAAGTATTTCTTAACTTTCGTTGATGATTTCTTGAGACACACTTGGGTAGACTTCTTAAAACTCAAGAGTGAAGTATTTAACATGTTGTTGGCCTTTAAGGTATTTTTTGAGAAACACTCTGGACATCAAATTCTTAGGCTAAGATCTGATAATGGTGGAGAATATGTTAACAACAAATTCATCAACTTTTGCACTGAGTATGGAATTCAATTGCAACATGCTGTTCCATATACTCCATAGCAAAATGGGGTAGCTAAAAGGAAGAATCACACCTTAAAAGAAATGGCTAATTGTATGCTTCAATCTAAAAGGCTTAGTCTTAAATTTTGGGTAGAAGTAATTAACTGTGAAAATTACATACTAAATCTCATTCCTACTGAGGTTTTAAAGAATATCACTCTAGAAGAAGCATGGAGCTCAATTAAACCAGATGTGAGTCACTTTCGTGTTTTTGGAAGTGAAGCATGGGCCCATATTCTAGATGAGAAACATAAAGCCTTAGAACGTAAGAGTGAAAAATGTATTTTTGTTGGATATTCTGAAGATGTCAAAGGATATAGACTTCTTCAACCTAAATCCAAAAATGTTATCATTAGAAGAGATGTAAAATTTGCTGAAAATATATCAACCTATGAGCCTAGTTCGGCGGATGTGCCACCTCTCTCTATCCCTTCTACTTCTAAAAATATTTCTTCTTTAGATTATGGCAGCGAGGATGACAATCCTCTCCCACCTTCTCGGGATCCTCCTTCAACTCCTCAGCTTCCAAAATGGGTTCGTGCTACTCGGGATGCAGCAGGTGCTCTTGTAAGTGATCCTACAGATCATCGTCATACACATTCTCAGTTCGATAAAGCCTCTTCTTCATTGGCTCAAGCTTCAATGGACTATGATCCTGACACCTTTGTAGAAGCTTCAGGCCATCTAGATTGGGATGCAACTATGAATGAAGAATATCGTTCACTATTGGAAAATGATACATGGGACCTTGTTCCTCTTCCAAAGGGATGAAAACTTGTTAGATGCAAATGAGTTTACAGAACCAAGTGGACAAGATGGAAAAGTTGACAAACATAAAGCTTGTCCTGTTGCTAAGGGTTTTCACAAGTTGAATGCATTGAATATACTGAAACCTTCTCCCTTGTTTCCAAAATGAACTCTATCTTGTTCTTTCCCTTGCTGCCTCTTTGAAATGGGAAGTCCATCAGATGGATGTTAAATCCACCTTCTTGCATGGGGACTTGCATGAAGAAATATATATGGAATATCCTCCTGGCTTTATACAAAGATACTCTAGCCTTGTATGTCGGCTTAAGAAATCCCTTTATGGTCTCAAGCAAGCCCCCTAGGCTTGGTATGCCAAAATGGATAATTTTCTTTCAGATACTAGCTTTTCTAGGTGTCATTTTGACAATACTCTCTACACGAAGAAAGTGCGTAAGTCTCTTATCATTCTTGTTCTTTATGTTGGTGATCTTATCCTTATTGGTAGTGATCCCAACCTTATAAACCATGAGAAGTCTAGCCTTAAAAAGCAGTTTGAAATGACAAACTTAGGGCACTTGCATTATTTTCTTGGTCTTCAAGTCCTGCAATCCAAAGAAGGTATTTCCCTTTCCTAGTCCAAGTATGCCTGTGATCTTCTACGTCACTTTCACATGGAAGGCTATAGGCCAGTCCCTTCTCCCTTTTAGTCTGGTGCAAAACTTTCAGTCACTTGTACTTCCCTTGAAGTTGATGCTACCTTATACTGTCAACTTGTTGGAAAAATTTTGTATCTGACCCATATCCATCCTGACCTTTCCTTTTCTGTTGGCCTTATTGCTTGGTTTATGAAAAACCCACATGAAAGTCATTGGAAATCAGCTAAAAGAATACTTCATTATGTTCGAGGTACAGTTCAGTTTGGGACTCATTATAGTTTAGAAGCATATCCTCTATTGGTTGGTTTCAATGATTCTGATTGGGCTGGTGACCCTAATGATCGGAAGTCTACTACAGGTTGTGTATTCACTCTTAGTTCTGTACCTATTACATGGGCTTGCAAGAAATAAAGTGCCATTTCTCTTTCTTTAGAATCAGAGTGTCGTGGCACCGTAGAAGCTAGTAAGGAAGCCCTGTGGCTTCCTCAGATCCTGCCAGAGTTTGGTTTTCAATAGCAACATTCGACTACACTTTGGTGTGATAATCAAAGTGCCATTCAAATATGCAAAGATCCAATCCAACATCAACGAAACAAACACATTGAAATACACATGCAGTTGATCAAAAAGCTCATTCATTACCATGTTCTTGAAGTGCAATGTTGTTCAACCGATGATCAAATTGCAGACATCTTTACAAAGGCTCTCACAGAGGTGAAGTTTACTAAACTTCGATTTATGGTTGGAGTTTAGGTAGTTGTAACTAAGGGGGGATAAGCTCTAATGCCTCCTTCCTTCTCCTATTGTGCCATGTTTGTACATCCTTCAATCCTATCTCAAGTTGTTCTTAAGGGGGGATGTTAGGATATTTTGACACATAGGAAATAGTTAAGTATAACTTGGTCTACTGTATAGTTAGGTAAAGTGTGTTTCTTTACTATATACTTTTTGTAGCTTACAATCTAACGGTCACGATATGTTTTAGACATGAAGTGATCTGACGGTTCATTCTCTCCTCGGTATTACCGACACTTGATCCGTGGCTTAACACCCGATTGGTCCATGATCTCTATTTGAAGAGCATGAAGGGTCATTTGTAAGGTGGCTATTCATGAGATAAGCTTATGTAAATTTTCTTTCTTTTACATTAATAAATTGCCTAAAGTGGCCACGTTGGATTAGGCTGTGGGCTATTTTCCTCTTTGAGGGTTTCAACCACGTCAAAAATACTGGTGTACCGATCTGTGATCTATTTGTGAGCTGTGTCCTTTGGTGTTCTATATAAGGAATTTACCTTGTAAATTCCTACAATTACCGAGCACATGCCAACATGTAGCTAATCCAATAGAATATGCTCTTTATGGAAATAAATGTGGTACTCTTATGCTTTAGCATTATGAACCAAAAAAGGATGGATCAATTTTTGTATATGTGTGTTGGGATCCTACATTTACTATAGGTCATATCACTCCAATGTTTTTTGTAACCATAACTATAAACCCTGATTGAAGGGTATTTGTCACTCTATTTTGAGATGAGCAAGTACCCTCCTCATATATATACACAGATATATCCTCGTTTTTAAGGGAGAAATATCTATTATGATGACACTCTACAATATTCTTTCCTAGTTTAACACCTACATTCAATATTGTTCTTATCCATGAGTATATATTAAAAGTTTGTGGTGATTCAGAGTTAATGCGCACGCCAATCCTTGAGGGGGCCCACTCAAGATGAGATGTTGTGCTAATTTATTATGTTTTTGTATATATATGTTTTGTAATTTGACTTGCAATATTTATTCTTGAAATTGTTCATTTAATTTCATATAGAGTTACATTTGTTACAGAATTAAGATATTGCACCTATGGAATTATATTTACTTATGGTTGTAACCTTGGTAAAATAAAGCAAAGAAATTGATAGCATAAGACCAAGTCCATAATGAATCTATCCTAGAAGGAGTCACTAACTGAGCATAGAAAAACATAGATGATAGAAGTTTTGATCATGAATTAACTAAAGTTGTTAGTCTTTTATTATTTGGGATTTGTGCTAGAATGAATCTATTTCCTTTATATTAATGAAGGAAGGGATTAATCGCAAAAGCTAGTATGTATATATATATAATATATATATATATATATATATATATATATATATATATATATATATATATATATATATATCTTAGTTTCATAAGTCTTCCGATGACGATGCTCGACGGATCTACGATGACATGCAACCCTCCAACGGTCGAATAAAAAGTGTGGCAGGGATTGGAACTTTGTCGAAGGATATCTGATGTTGTCTGTTGACTGACGCCCACTTTTGTCAGTCTTATGATGATCGAAAATGGCCATCTGTTAAACGAAAAACATGGTGGGTATAGAAAGTTTATCGAAGGATATAAACCATTGTTGATCATTCGATGTTGACTTCAGTTTGTATTACAATGCATGGAAAACATCCTTTTGTCGGTATTACAATGATATGGAATGACAATTATTGGCATCTTAACTCCAACAAGTGCTTGTGTCAGGAAACACCTTCTATCTTCGATGACATATGTCCATAAATATCATCGAAATTCTGATGATTGTAAAATGTCGATAGTACGAATTTATTTGAATCAACATTTATTGAGACCTTCTTTTGTAATTATAGTGATGAAACTTTGTCGAAATAATGACAAATGACCATCGAAATTTGGCTCAATTTTTAGTAGTGAATTCCCTCTTGGCTTCTTCCAATTCCTTCTTCAGTGATTGGTTTTCCATCAACAACTTCTTGTTATGGCTTATTTCCTACATTTTTATAATTTGTAGCTTCTCCTTTAAGTGTTGGAGCTACTACTCTAGTTCCTCTATACATCCCTCTTTATTCTTTCCTTTCCTACTTTTCTTTTCTACCATCCTTTTCCATTGAAGGGCTTTTATTTTGATTTTTTTCTGGTGCCAACAAAGTGTTGTGTGAGAGGAAACATGTTTTATCTATTCTTCCCTTATTGTTTCCTATTTTTTGGGTGTCTTCTCCCCACATGGAGTCTATGTGGGACTATAAGAGTCCTCAATTTTGATGATATAGGAATAAAGGGGAGTTATCATCTTAGGTCTACTCTACGATCTTGTCCTCTTCCTCCTATAGGATTAGCTAGCTATCTACAAAGTTGATTTCTTCCCTTTTGGATTTAGAGGACTTATTGTAGGTTTTCTTAGCATGATTAAGATTGCAACTACTCCTTTGCATGTAGCTTATAGCTTAACCTTTTTATTTTTTTTCTTTTGTTTGGAAGGTATTGACATGTTGACCTTTGTCATTTCTTACATCTTCCTCTTCTTAAGGGATTTATTCTTGCATGGTTTCTTGGGATCCCACAAAGGCATACTTATTCATGTCTACAAAGTTTGCCCATGAGACTTGTTTTTCAAAGTTTCCCAAGGCCTCACAAACTATCAATTTGACAAGGGCATAGTGTGTCAATGATTCAATATTCCCCTTTTGTGCCTCAATTCTCATCTCTTTAAAATATAGTAGTGAGCAGTAAGCTATTTTCGGTCTTTATGGTGGTTCTTAGTGGAAGAGGGGCCTCAATTAGTGAAGAAGCCTCATAGACAACACTAACCATTCCTTCACATGCAATGTATTTAAGGATGTGGTAAGCTACCTTAGACCATGGTTCAAGAATACTATATGTCTTAACACTATACTTGCCTTCCACTAGTTTTTCATGGCTTAAGAGGAAAAGTTTCTTAGCATTAGTAGCCTCTTTCCTTTCTTCCTTGTCCCATGGTAGTATCATGGGAAAACCTAAAACCCTACTTATATTATCCTCATCAATATTGACTTATAATTCCTTCATTGTAGTAATGTACTTTTCCCCCATTATATTGTGAAAATAAAGAATCTGATGCAATTTCATCATCAAAACCTCTTATTATGTAAAAAATTTCCAACTATTGACCCCCTTGAACTATTTAAACCACCTCAACTTCTGATAGACTTTAGAGGGCTCTCTAGGTTCTCTTTGTTAAATTCCTATGTTACTTCCACCACTTGTAATAATAATAATATTTTGTTATGGGTATCCTTTAGGTGTTTCAGAGAAGTTTTCAATATCATGAGGAGTATCATAGCAAGGGTGGAGCTTTTGAAAGGAGGTTTTAATCAATGAAGAGGCTTGAAAAAGCTTGGATTTCCTAGTAAATATATAAATTTCTCTCAAGTTCAAAACTACAAGCTCATAATTCAAATATGGTCTTTTGAAATAGCTGAGGCTTGCTAACTTAAGATTACTAGAATTGGATGGCCAATGTAGCAAGAAAAAAAAATATGACTAAGATTAACTAGACACAAGTTGCATGAAACCAACCAATAGGAAAAAATCTCTCTAGTGTTCAGGCTATACAAATTGCTACTTGTGAAGAAGAAAACTAGCTAATATCCATTATAATGGAAGATAATTGGTAATCAACAAGAATTGGAAGTGAAATGACAGGTAAACTATAGACTGTGGCTTTTTGGGTACCTGGGAACTATCATTTTTATAGCTATTCGAGACACTCTATTATGTGATGGATACCCTTGGCTCATAGTTCCTTTGGTTGAATTTCCTCCCATTTTTTACAAGTTCATATTGTTCTTATGTTTTGGATCTCAAGGAGGTAAAGAGGAGGAAATTTACATGAGAATGAGAACTTGTTGGTGGTATGTCTATTATGAGGGTGACAAGAAACTATTTTTTAGTTCAAACTCAATGTTTTGTTATATGACACTTGTGTCATCATCACTTCTCCTCTTTATTTATTTCATGTTTATGGGTTTCCCTTCTCATGCTTGCTTGCACCACCTTTAGTCATTTCAATCCTGTTGAGGTTAGTGTTTTGATGCAACCACTTGTTTTCACTTTTATCATGTGCTAAAGTGGTCCTCCCACCCCATCTATGTGGTCGAGGCCATCCTCGTTAACCTTAGTTTTCCACCTTTTCGTTTTATTTGACCATGCATAATATAAGTATGGTATTTACAATGAAAAATGAGAAACGAGGGAGAAAATTGGAGGGAAGTACCTCAAGGTCAATTTACTTGAGGATTTTTTCCTGATTAGTTGATAGTCATTTCCATCTTATTGTTGGTGTACATTTTTCTTTTGTTGTAGGGTACCCAATAGACCACTGGGGATATTGTAGTTGCATGACGAATGCATTTTTTATTTTCTAAAGGTTTTTTGAGGCCATCATGATGTAATTTGATGAAGAGTGAAGTGTTGCCTTTGAAATATTCTCACTATGTCTTTTGTAGTGACATATAGGTGTTCATGCAGAAAATCTCTAAGTGTTGTTTTTAAGACTGCTTTTGTGTTTTGATGAAGGAGGTGGATGGATAATAATGGATACTAATATTGGGAATGTGTTTGATTGCTACAATGATGTCATATAAGAATAAAAACGAGTGGAGTGTAATTATGTATGATTCATAATTGTACATTATTATATGCGCATGAACACACAATACTATGTTTTGATGGGGAAAATGGAGATAAGGGATATGTAGGGTTGCAAAAAATGTTTGAATGAGGAGAGAAAATTTTAATGATGATGGAAAGATAGAGAAAATAAAGGTTTCTTACAGAGTTGTGTGTTTAAAAGAGACATGCCAGTAATTTTTTTGTTGATGTTGCTTGTCCCTTGCAGGTGCAGAATGAATGGAGCCTTCATAGGTTGGTCCTTTTCTTTTGCAAGAGGAGATACACTGTTGCATGCTTTTTTGTAATAATATTTCTTGATGTTGGCTTGGAATTTATTGATCAAGTATTATAATGTTGATAATTTATGTTTATATATCTAAAGAGATGTTACTGATATTCTTGGCCCCAATCCTTGGGTCTGCATGTCTAGAGATGTCCACAAAGTACTTACATACAATTATGTATCATTCATTTTTACCTTTTTCCTCTTTTCTTCTAAGAGAAATGGTGTCCTTGTTGGTTTTTTCCATTTGTTTTCCCCATCAAGGTTTTCATCATAGGTGATTATTTTTTACAACAAACCTAGAGTTGTGTCCGATGAGATTTTCAATCAAATGTTTGTCTTAGGTGCCTCACTGAGGTTTTCACCTAGGAATTTTATTCCTTTTTTTAATATTTTTTTTCCATTTTCTCTTCTCTATATTGTTTCATTAGTATTTGGATGGTTTGGGAGCATATTTTCTCTCAATAATATCCAAATTATGTGCTTATATTTCATTTGTAAGCTCTTCCTTCATCAGTGGATTTTTGTATAGCTTGAATCCAAATCTATTCACATAGAGTGGGATATTTTCTTTATCTATGATCCTGATTTGAATTAAGCCATAGTCATGGAATTTTCTAATGATGCATGGTCCTAGACATATTTTCATAAACTTCCTAGGCCTAATGCTCTACCATGCCAAATTTTCCTTTATAGCCAAACCATCTCAATATGAAATAGTGTTTGCATTCTATAAATATCTAAGGCATTCAATTGCTACAATATTTCTTGTTGGGCTAATGAGAAATCCATATTAAGTTTTGAGTAAGTCCTTAAAGTGGAAACTTAAAATTCAATAAGCAACATGGCCTTATTGCCATAGACTAATTCACATGGGGTGAGCACTATATTAGTCTTCCTTGTGGTGCTTTTCTTTTCCTGATCTTTCTTGTGCATATTAACTATCTTGGTGAGTATGTTCTCCAACTCCCAATTAGTTACTTTTACTTTCCCATTGGCTTCTAAGTGATGGGTAGTGGACTTTATGTGGTGCCTATTGTGATATTGCATGATTTATTCTATGATAATTAAGGTGAATTGATCTCCTTGATATGTGCTTATTTCTCAAGGGAGCTAAAATCTTGAAAATATGTCCTCTTATAGAAATTCACCGCCACATTTTGTTGTGTAGATTCCTTAATATTTCACCTTAGCCCACTTAGAGAGCTAATCAATCAATACAAGGTTGTATTTATTTTGTTTTGAAGGAGGATTAACATGTCTCATAAAATATAATCTCCATTTATCAAAATGTTACATCGAGACTTAGGACTATAAGGGAATTTCATTTTTTTGGCTAGTTTTCCCATCATTTGACAGTTATCACAGTGAGAGACATATCATTGAGGATCCTTATGGAGGGTATGCCAATGATAACTAGCATGCAAGGTCTTGTAAGTCGTCCCTTTTGCTACATAGTTCCCTAAACATGGTTCACCATGGCATGTATGCAAGATGTCATGAACCTCATCCTCCCTTACTCATCTTCTTAGGATCCAATCTAGTCTAAGCTTAAATAAGTATCTTGCAATCCAAGTATATGTTGCACCTTTTATAACAATATTACATATTCATTTGTAGGAATGCTAAGGAAGCCTATTGTTGCTAAATAGTTGTCTATGTTGACAAACCAAGGGGTTTGTACTGAGATTGAAAAAGGTGCTCATATTAAAAGAGATCATGTACTGTGTCTTCATTTACGTGATTTATTAGCTTGGACAAAAAATTTACAACAACCTTTTGCCTTCTTGGCTTGTCAAGGATAGTTCGATTGAATTGATATAACAAAAACCATCTAATTATTCTACCACTGATGTCAGGTTTTTCATTAAGTACTTAATGAAAGAATGGTTTGTGTATACAAAAACTTGATATCTAGTCACATAGTGCTTGAATTTATCAAGAGAATAAACTACTACAAAAAAACATTTCTTAGTAATTGTGTAGTTTACCTTTGCACCTAATCAATTTTCACTGACCTTGTTTTCTTCCTTTATTGCTTTGGTTAAAGCATCAATATGGATATGGAAGTGAATATTCGAATTGGGACCTTGAAGAAAAGGGGTTATGCTGAGTTTTATTTGATGCATTTAGATGCATCTTTACATAATCGTGTCTGACAAAAGTATATGTCCCTGGAAAACAAGAACAGAGGGGAGGTGATATTGCTAAAATATTTTATGACCCTCCTATAATAACCCACATGTCTAAGGAAACTCCTAGAATATTTTTATTTATGAGGGGCATGTAAATGTCTGATAATGTCTATCCTAGTTTGGCCCACTTCAATCCATATAAGTGATAAGTGGTGTCCTAAAACAACATCCTAAGTCATAAGATATTATATTTTTCATGGCTAAGGGAGAGGTTCATTTCCTCACATCTCTAGAGAAATTTGTTAATGTTAGTCAAGGCCCCTTGGAAAAAGTTTCCATAGGATGTGGAGTCATCCATGTGTATTTATGCAGTCTCATTGTCAAGGTATAAAAATCTACTGAGTATAACTATTTGGAAAACTATTCAAGCATCGCATAAACGAAAAGGAAGAACCTTGTAAGAAAATGTACCCCAAGGGTAGCCTGTCCATCTAGAAATGATAAGTACTCCTTCCTTGCTAAGACATTTAGGGCTTGGTCAATAAAAGGAAAGGGAAAATGATCTTTCCTGGTGGCATTATTAAGCTCAATATAGTATACACATACTCTCCATTTTCCATTTTTCTCCGGGATAATGAAAAAAGGTGAAACCCACTCACTATCAAAATTTGGGTAGATGAATCCAACATATAAGAGTTTTTGCAATTCTTCCTTAACAATATATTTTAATGCAAGATTCATTGTTAAGCCCTATATAAGCCTCATGCTAACCCAAAAAACCATTATTAATCCCTAGATATTGAGTTATTAATATTTCTATGTTTGTTAGAACCTTTCATTGTACCATTTCATTGTACCCTTTGTCTCCTACACACACTAAGGAAACCTAGTCTTAGGATAATCAAATATTGTCATATCTATTCATTGTAAAAGGAGGTTCCCCCCTCAAAGTTAAATATAAGTATTGTGTTATTATAATTTTAAAGGCACATGGTTCATAACATTTGGTATCATAGCTATTATCCTAGGGTTTTGTTTCTTAAAATGAGCCAACTTGGCATTTTTGCTATACTTTTTTTTCTAGGATAATTAACATAATGAAATTTTGAGAATATTGATGAGTTCTCAAGGAACATCTAGTTAAAATTTTAGACTTTGGTTTGCTAATCTTTCAGAGATATACAATATGGAATTTAGGGTTTGTGATTGGTCTTAAAATCTGTTTCAAATGAGCCATCTCAGAATTTTCACTATAATTTTTTCTATGAAGTTTCAAAATGTGAATTTTGGATCATATTGATATGACATCTCAAGACTATTAAATTTTCATAGGGTTGAGGATACATGCATTTTTAAAAATCAGATTTGAAGAATTTGACATGGGGCATGCTATACAAGTTTACTCTTGTAAATAGAAAAATATCAACAAGTTTTAGAAAAGTTACCACAACTTTCACTTGGCAAATCAAATTTTGGTTAGGCCTTTGGAATTCCATAAAATACATATCAAAGTGTTATAGGCTAGAAATTCAAATTCAAAATGGCCTAAATCTCAACAATATATCAAGAAAAAGGCATGTAACTTACAAGTGACATAATATTTCATTAGAAGATCCATGTTTTTAGGTGACTAGAGATTCTAATAAAGAGGAGCACTATTATTAATTTCTCACATGGATCCAAAAGCTACTACAAAAATTAAACTTATTGAAGGCTCATCCCCGACTCATGAAGAAAGTGAAGACTTAGAATTAAGGTTCTCTGAAATAGAGAAGAAAGTTAATGAAATGGATGATAGTTTGTCGGAAAAGGTGGATTTATGATGTTCTAAAAATAAAACTTGTAAGAGAAATGATGAATGAAATGGAAAAGAAGATGAATGAAAACAAGGAAGAAATACAAAATCCATGAATACCATGGAAATCTCCTCTTGGAGAGGCTTCACAAAAGGAATATTAAGAACCAAGGAAATCATGAAAACAAGGACAACAATTGTGTTGGAACTTAATCACTAATGAGGAGTATTTTATCATAATTGGAGAGCACAAATATTGAATTACATAACCATAATCATAATTTTTCACTCAAAGATCCACGTCATCAGGGCTTAAATTTAACACCAATGAATTACTACACTCTGAAGATTAATATGAGGAAGTTTGATGGTAATTATCCTATAAAATAGATATTCTAGATGGAGCAAAAAATTGATCTACAAAAAGTCGTAGTTGCGCAAAAGGTAAATATCACATCCATGACTTTAGAACAAGATCAAAATGTATGGTATCAATGGATTTGTTGAAGGAAAATGGATTCTATTGTATCTTGGTCCATTCTTATAAAGGTATTGATAGCACATTATGGGGATATTAGGAGTGATACATTCTCTATTTAATTGGTAAATCTTCTACAATAAGGTTTAATTATAGAGAAACTTCAGCAATTCCAAAAGTTGATCCTTAGGGTAAAGAATATCTCTAGAAAATAATTTGTTAGACCTCTTTATGGGAAATTTAAAGGAAAGCATCCAACATGAGGTGCATCTCTTTCAACCTAAATCCCTAGAGCATGCTTTCAGACTAGCAAGGGAAGTTGAATAAAAATGTGGTTGCTAGAAAATTGGTCAATAGTATCTGTAGAGAAAATCATGCTCCCTATCCTAAATCAACAAGGTTGACACCTCATCGAATGGATGAAAGAAGAGCAAAGGGACTATGCTTCAACTATGACAAGTATGGTAAGGGGAATTAATGTGGTGATAAGAAATTAGTCTACATAGACTATCAAGATGAAGACGATTAAGAAGTGGAACCATCACAAGATCTAGATCTAGAAGAGACTACTCCAACAATATTGTGTCATGCATTGGCAAACATCAATACTCCACAAACTCTCAAGATAGAGGGGTATATAAAAAAGGAAAAGATAACATTGTTAATTTTTCAAGTAGTACACATAACCTAATCAATTATAAATTGGCAAAATTTATTAACTACTTTGTATATCCAACAACATAATTTCAAGTAATGATTGCAAATGGAGGTACTAAAAATTGTGCAGGGAAGTGCCATAGTATTAAGCTAAATATGTGTGAGTATTTATTAGATAGTCCCATGATAACAATCTGTATGGACAATGTTGACATTATATTAGGGGTCTGATGGTTACAATCATTAGGAACAATGGTCCTTAATTTTTAAGATCATTTCATGAGATTTTCCTTAGAAAGAAAGGAAATTGAGCTTAGAGGAACCCAAGGGAATCCATCTAAAGTGACAAGCAATAGTGTGAAAAAATTACTAAAAAAGGGACACCGTGGTATAATTGCATAATTGTGTTCATTGGATGTTCAAACATCTATATCCTCTGCTCCAGTGGATATACAAAAGGTTATTGACAATCATTCCAAGGTATTTGGAGAGATGCCTAAGGTCTTCCAATTGCTTGAGATAACAACCATGAGATTCATTTGCAACCTGGAATTGTACCACCTAACATTAGGGCTTACAAGTATCCATATGTATGGAAGAGTGAGATCATGCATATGGTTCAATAAATGTAAAGGATGATATCATTCAACGTAGCTAGGGTGATTTATCTTCACCGGTGATGATGGTTATGAAAAAGGATGGTTCATGGCATATGTGACCAAATTAAAGGCAACTCAACAAAATGACAATTAAAGATAAGTTTCCTATTCCTCTCATTAATGAATTGCATGGAGCAATTTTCATAAATATTATGAACCTTGTGCCTTAAAAATAATAAGAAACCAATAATCACAATTGTCTTCAAGGGGGGAACCTCCCTTTACAATGAACATAATGTACAAGATATGATTTAATCATCCTAAGACTAGGCCTCCTTCGTGTATATGTATACAAAAGATAATGGGTACAATTATAATAAAATGGGACCATGAAAGGTTCTAGCCTACATAACAATATAAAAACAAAGTTGTAATCAGTCAATATATAGGGATTATATAGGTCTTAACATTCCCCTATGCTTCAAAAAAGTGTTGTCCTCAACACTTGACTAACTGTTACATGAATAAGTCATCCTCCCATGTCACCTCTTCCACTGGTAGGCTCTTCTGTTTGATGGGGTAGTCCACAACTTCTGGATTACTTGATTTCTTAATCCTTATTTCAAGGATTCTTTCTACTTTCAACATAATTTTCCCTTCTTCATTTATATTTGGAACACTTTTAGGTTGCAATTGAATAGCATAATCATGATCTCGAGTAGGTGGAATACCCTTAGGCATTACTTCAAATACCTTGAATTGATTGCTGACAACTTTATGGAGATCCCATGACATATATGGTATTGACATTTGAACATTCAATGAACATAACTATGCAAATATACTTTGGTGCCCCTTTTTGAGTAGTTTTGTCATTCCGTTAGAGCTTATAAATTTAGAGGGTTTTCCTCGGATACCTCTAAGCTCAATTTCCTTTCTTTCAAAGGTAAATCTTATGAATAGATATTGAAAATTAAAGGTCAATGCTATCAATGATTGTAACCATTGGACCGCTAATACAACATCATCAACATCCATGTGTATTGCAACCATGGGACTCTCTAATATGTACTCACCGATATTGATCTTAATATCATGGAACTTCCCTAAACAATTTATGGTACCTCCATATGCAATCAATACTTGAAACTTTGGTGTTGGAGATAAAAAACAATTGAGAATTTTTTTTAATTTGTAATTGATGAAGTTATGGGTATTGCCAACATTAACCAACATTTTTACCTTTTTTTGATACATCCTTTTGAGGGTTTACAGAGTATCGATGTGGGCTAATGCATAGCAAGATATTGTTGGATCAATCTCTTCTAACTCTAGATCTTGTGAAAGTTTCACTTCTTGATCTTCTTCATTTTCATAGTCTATGTAGAATAATTTTTTATCATTGCAATTATGCCCCTTATTGTACATGTTGTAACAATTGAAACATAGTCCCTTTACTCTTATTTCATCCATTTGCGGAGGATTCAACCTTATCAGCTTAGGATAGGATGCATGATTTTCTCTATAGTTAATGTTGACTAATTGTATGGTGACCATACCTTTACTTGCAACTTTCCTTGCTAGACTGGCAGCATGCTCTAAGGATTTAGGTTCAAAGGGACACAACTCATATTGGATACTCTCTTTTAAAGTTCCATATATAGGTCTAACAAATTATCCTTAGTAATATTCTTTACCCTAAGGCTAAACTTTTGGAATTGTTGAACGTGCTTTATAATGGGACCTTTTTGTTGACGATTTACCAATTGACTAAAGAATGTATTGCTTTTAATATTCCCATAATGTGCTATTAATTACTCTGTAAAAATGGACCAAGATATAATATTTTTTTTTTCCACTCAAAAATCCATGAATACCATACATGTTGGTCTTGTTCTAAAAACATGGATGCAATATTTATATTTTGTAAGGATGCCACTTGGTATAATTCAAAGTATTTCTCCGTCTAGAACATCCATGTTATATGCTTGTTTCAATCAAACTTCCTTATATCAATATTTGGAATGTGGTTTTGGTGATGAATTCATCCATGATGATGTAGATGTTCAATGTAAAGGTCCTGTTTATGGTTCCATGATTCAATATTTGTGGTCTCTAATTGTGATAAAATATTTTCCATAGGTGATTAAGTTTCATCACAATGGTTCTCCTTATTTTCACGATTTCCTTGAATCTTAATATCCATTTTACGAAGCTTCTCTAAGAGAATAGTTTCCATGTTATCCATGCCTTTTTGTATTTCTTCCTTATTTTCATTCATCTTCTTTTCCATTTCATCCATCTTTTCTTGAAAACCTAATAAATCCCCCTTCTCAACATACAACTATCCATTTCATGAACCTGATTATTTTATTTGATATTCCTATAGGACTCTTTTTCATATGTTATGTAGTATATTGATACAATAACAAACTGTGAGATTGATTCTCTAAGTTAGATGAGGTTATCAAAAGAAGCCCACATAAACCTTTTTGGCACTTACATATTATTTTCAAGAGAGGGCATGACTTGTACTAAGATTTTTGAGATCGTTTTGAAGATTCTTCATTTGACCATGTTGAACCATGAAAAACCTTCCAATGAGATTGTACATGACTATTTTTCAAACAATATAGGGTATGGTTATATTTTGTAATATCTTGTAGAAAATTCCATAGTTGGGAACTAAATTCCAAATCCTGGTTCATAATCATTTTATGAGAAGGGAATCTCATTGTATTTATAAGGTATTGATTTTGGGGCCCATCCTAGGATAACATGCAAAGAACAATAGCCACCAAGGATTTCAATATTAGACTTAGAGCACATAATAATACAAGGAAGTGCATATTGAAAAAAAGCACAAAATAGGACAAACCATATTTTTAGAACCATATATGTATATTGAATTGTAGATTTAAGAGTTTGCACATGATACATCAAGGGCTTATGCTACTATGACAATTACACAATCAAATGATCTTTTCTTCAAGCCTATTAGGAGTTATTATTTGTTTAAGTATCGACTCGACTTATACTTAGCACAAAATTATAATGATTATTCTAAATAAAACATGGGATTATGCTTTACTTGAGTCCCTGATGATGGGTTGTGAGAACACTCGAAATGTAGGACATAATAAACTCACACACAACATATATCCATACAATTATATCAACAAAACAAAGGAATCATCAGTTGAATTGGATTGCCCCAATGATTCCTAGGATGTTGTGGAATATTTTGTATATGGAATAAAATATGTAATATAGAGATTGAGGAATAGAGTTGTTGGGGTCTCATTATTTCATAATTTTTTTTCCTTTAAGGAGAAAAAAATATCAAAGTCCATAGAAATTTTTTCCAATGATTCCATAATTAGAAGCCGTGTGAACCATGCATGCATATTTTTTGAAGGCAGTCCAATGTATGATAATTGTGTCATTGCGATGAAGAATAATCAAGACATTTATGATCACTCTCTACAAGGATGGAATGTCGAAAGAAGTAGCAATATCCTTCATGAACAGGATGGAAAGGGTTTTTCTCTTAGCCTTTTCACTTACAACACAATCATTGACAAGATTCCCAAGAAAGGAAATGAAAATAAGGAATTAGCATTTCTATATGAAATGACTAGGAAAAGTCTTTGTACTAATGCTATTATTTATGCATCAATAGCAGGAGGTTTCTTTAAGGAAGACAACAACCATATCCTATGACAAATTTAAACAAAAATGTAGATCTTCGACCTATCTTAACCATCATATATAAAACTAGTTGGTTGCTTATGACACCAGGACATGAATAAGACAATTAGTTGTATCCAAAAATCTTTATTCACCTACAAACATGCAATTTAGGAGAAGACATATCTCTTAATTATTGGGTTGTCATCTCAGTAGGCTGGCTATTCAAAAGGAGTCCCATTAGATTGTTTGAGGGTGTGTATGGGATTACACATCATCATTTCACTCCAACAATAAAGATCAGGGGGCATTTCGATCTACAACAATGTCTATAGACCAAGAACCACATCTTTCACGCTTGTCATGGGAATCCATTTTGTAAAAATATTGAAAGGCCTACAACCATATATTGGAAACCTTTACAAGAGTACCTACAATTGTGAAGATTTTTCATTGGATATCCTTGAGATTTTGCACAACTCATATAAGTTGATTGGACCGTACATACATGCCAAAAGGAATCCAACTCCCAATATATCTCAGAAATTTCTAAAGCATAGAAGACAAAATCAAAATAGTAAATTACCTGTGCCTCTACCAAACAAACAAGACTCATAATAGAAGCCATTGATGATGTTGTCTCAGGAGCCCTCTCTGTAGTAAGCCTAGGTTCCATAGGTGGAAGTACATCTTGAGATCTCCTCTAGAAGTTTTTCTACTAATTTAACCAACACCTAAAGAATCAACAAAATAATAAAATAAATTAACAATTTTTATTTTTATTTTTATGAATAAATAATAATTAAAAGGACTTGAGTGTATGAATTCCTGAATGAACTCTTCTTGGTTTCAAGAATAATTTATTGGAGTAGTTTAATCTTGGAGCAAAACTCCCTTGATTTGACGGAGCAACAATGAAGTCAACATTGAATTTGTTTGGTCTGAATGGAAAGTGGCATCTAGCCATGGTATTCATCCACCCATGGTATTGTAAGTGGCATCTACCCATGGTATTCTGTTGGGTCCCTATAATACTAGTGATTACCCCATTACTATTGTAGTTGTACCCCTTATTATATTGTTGTGCCCCATAGAATCCCTCTATTGTTATTTTTGTGGCTTTATATTATTATTGTTAGGTCGGCTGGGTTATATTGTGACTCCTT